>OX235271.1:19750859-19814312 GCA_944472155.2 Trichobilharzia szidati
TACTAGTGTGATGTGTCTAGTCCTTTCTTTTGGTGCAGACTGAATTCTATCAGTCAGTCAGGTTTGCAATGTGGCCACCATTCCACTAGGTAGCTTGCCATCACGGTGCACATTGATTTGATGATATTAGATAGTTGGAGGCAATCGGCCACAGGAAGCCTTGTTTGACCTAGGTTTCGTGTTAGTTGGCACTCGTCATCAGGGCGTATCTGTCACCATGAAGGAACTCATGTCTCTTCTGGGATTCTGACCCGCATCACCCAGTCGGGCAGTCATAGGGGAATTATATGCGATATTTCAATGGAGGTTTTCGGTAGCCCAAGTTTTAACCAAGCCGATTCCTGAGCTTTTATTTGAAACGCACATCAGTAAATTTGTTATAAAGTGAACTCACTATTAATTTACCTTTTTTCAAAATTTTGTAGAATGTCGGATATGAAGAACCATTAGATTCTCTCTACTACATTACCATCAGTTTTATACCAATTTCCTCTGTACTATTAGCAAGACATCAATTATGGTGTGCCAGTGGCAATTCTATATTTATATTTCATGCCAAGTTAGTCTTTATTATATATATATATATGTTCTATTTCAATTGATTAAACTTTGCATTAAATAGAACATTTATGGGAAACCTTTTAATTGCGTAAATCTATCCCATTCGTGGGAGAGGGGAGTCCAACGCCATTCAAAACTCTACTCTGACTAAATCATTTAGTTATAAGTTTGACCATGGATTGTAATCAGTCGGAGAACCACTGAAAATCATGGAGTACTGGATAGCTGTCTCGTCCTTGTTGGGGACTCATCGAAAGTACGCACCCATCTCCACGGTCCAAAACCAAAACCCTCCAGCTACAAGTCAAGCTTGTAGACCATTCAGCCACTTATACGTGACTCATTGTCCTATGAATTCTAACTTCGTCGTCATCATCATTTAGGGTTACACAAACAACCATGAGTAGCATACTGCATGATGCAGACATCTAGTGCAGTACATTTCACTTCACTTAGATAATGGAGTATGAAACGTAGTCTTATTCTTTTCAGAATAAATTTGAAGCGTAATTGACTTTAATAAGTAGGCTGAATTATTCGATCAGTGTTCATACAGTCAGTGGTAAGTAAATGATAGGCTGAATGTCAACAAGTCGACCAGTAACTTGTCCTATTCAGGCAGGATTTTACCTGGATTCCAGTGAGAAATCGTGACCACTGGGCTACAACAGATCTGAAGTTAAGGGGAAATTCTCTCCATGGATAACAGTGACTAGTGCCAGTCACGCTACATCGTGAATTGGTAGAAGTTGACTGCCGTCCCACTGTCTGAATGGTCTGCGAGCTTGACCTGCAACTGGAAATCCTGGGGTTCGAACTCCGGTGGTAGCGTGCCGATGAAGAGTCCCAAATTAGGACGAAACAGCTGTCCAGTACACACTGTTGCTTTTCAAGTGGTTTTCTAGTTGATATCAGCTCATGATGAAATCATGTCAGTAAACTTTCTTCATATAATTTCGTGAAATAGCTGTCCACTGCTCAAGGTAGATGTCTTCTGCCAACAAAAAACTGAACTTTTAACCTTTCATGTGTTTCCCAGTTCTATATTATATTAGTTTATATTGTCTTGAAATAACTGAGATCTAACGAAATTATGTTAAAATATGAGTACCTGATTTAGTAGGGAAAAATGGGGATGTTCATGCCATAGTTTATTAACATTATTTAAATATTTTACTAATCATAAAGTATAATATTTCACTTGTGAAACAATCGACATGATATTTCTTAGGCGCTGTAAATGAATTTAATTAATGCAAAAGTTAGTGAAATTAACTTCAATGAAAATAATTCAGACTGGGACAAATTGAAAATTACTGCTTCTTCGAACGAAATTAAACTGGTTTTTCAAGTATTGGTTTGTAGGGATTTTGATTGATTGATTGGTTATAGGATTTCATCATGAGCTGACATCGGTTAGAGAACCACTGGAAAACTTGGGAGTACTGGACAATTGTTTGGGACTGTCCTAGTTTAGGACTCTTCACAGTACTCACCCACCGCCAGGGTTCGAACCCGGTTCGAAAAATTTAATAATGCATAGGCTGTCGAGGTAATACATGCTTATCCTTCTTCATACAATTTAATCCAGTCCGCTCTGTCCTCCTTTATGGCAAGACATGGCAGTTGAGAGTGGAAGACATGAAAAGGCTGGCTAGCTGTCTTTGATTATAGGTGCCTGCGTTCCATCTTCCGTGTGAAATGGTATAATATTGAGGTTAGGCATCGGTCGAGTGCTAGGTAAAGAGGGGAAATTAATAAACGAGGCTGTGGAGTTACATCGACTGATATGGTTGGGACATGTGTTACGCATACATGCCTAGCCATCACCTTCCTCGACGACAGACAGTGTTAGCTGACTGAAAAAGGATCAGGTTTGAAAAGAGCTACTGGTGGTCAGAACAAAACATGGCTTCATCAGTCAATGAACTCCACAACAGTTAGTTTAAGTCAGCCACGTAGGAAGGTGTAGACTGCCTGACTTACTGGTTAGGGTCATCGGGACGATAAACACCAATGGCTGTAGACAGTTGGTGATATGGCTCAAAATCCTCGTTCTCAATGGCTGGCGCAGATGCATCCACTCCTTGTGACTTATAATACCCAATAAAACTATATTGTTCTTCCATATTACTATTCTTTTTGCCTCATATCTCTGTTTACTGTCTCTATTTTGCATTTCTTTTTACTTTCTTCTTCTTCTCTGGCTTTGTGTGCTGCGTGGAGTGTGGCGACTCGAACTGTTGCACATCGGTACAAAGTTCTATGTTGAAACCACTCAGTCATTCAGTCAGAGTTGACAATCACTTTATGATTATAGTTAATTATCGTCTTTCGTCTCAACTCATAATAGCTGATCTAATTAACAACAGTTGAGAGCAAAATGAAAATTTCGATCTATGCATGATCCTAACCAATGGTCTTCAAGTTATCAATTTGGTGTCATACCAGCTGAACTACGACACCCAACTTTTAACCAGTTCAACATCTCATTAGAATAACCGTGAGATAACTATTAAATCTAGTAGTTCAGATGCTACAGTACCTGATTACTAGTTGTAAGATGTCCAGTTCGAGTCCTATTGTCACCCATCATCGATCACATGAATTAAACAATAGGCCAATTCAAGTCTATTTTAGCATCAATTAATGATAATTGCTTAACTATTTTTTCATTGTAAAATTGCCCTCTAATAATTAATAAATCTGTGTTTCAACTGCACTGTGTATAAAGGGAAGTCTTCCACTTCATTGCCTACTGAAGCTGGTGTCCCTCAAGGCGCTGTCCTTTCTCCTTTTCTTTTTACTTTCTTCTTACGTGACTAGCCTCAGTCTGATGAAATAAACTTTGTGAAGTACGCTGATGATTTAACTGTTTCAATGGCTGTTAACTCCCAGCTAGATTGTACCAAAATAAATAGCTTTCTGTCGGGAGTCAGTAAATGGTCTGAGTCTAACGGTCTTAAACTGAATCCTTCTAAATGTCAAACTGTTAATTTCAGCTGAAGATGTAAACGACAGTTAAAAGAAGCCGTCGATTCTCATGACAGTTGTAAGATTGATGACAATGATATAGGAATTAAATCAGAAATTAAGTATCTTGGACTTATTCTCTCTTCTGATCTCTCCTGGTCTTCCCATGTCTCAGCGATCTCCAGTAAAATATTCCTCCTGACATTTTACAGTAAGAAGTTAAGGCACTCGGGTATAACTCAACCCCTCCTCTTACAGTTCATAAATTCTTGCATCCTACCTATTCTTCTTTATTGTTCACTCTTATTCTTTCCTGGTTTGCTTAAAAAGGACTATGTCACAATTCGTAGAATGCTGAAGACTGTCAGTAGGATGAGTGGTGTCCCAGTCGACCACACAGTTAACGTCGATGTCGATAGGCACTTGACTTCGTGCAATAAATTTGCTAAAGGGATTTTGTCTGACTTGGAGCATCCACCACAGCACCCTCAGCTTTCACCTTGCATCTCCTCAGGTAGAACAAGAAGTAACTTCAGAAAACTGTATGCTCGCACGTCTAAGTATAAAAACTCTATGATACCATACTTGGCACGTATTTTATGTGATGAAAATAGCGTCAGGCAAGAATTGACTAACCTTTTTTCATCTAGTAAATAAACAATCTCCTCCAACCATCCTTATATACCTTCAAGTTTTACTTTTATTATTTCTATTATATTTATGGTCCTGTTGATTCTTTGTTTTTACTTTCATAACTGCAAACACCAACTTATCTCTATGACTTCTGTAATCTTTCTTTTTTCCCTCACCATATCATGTAAAGAGAACATTATATTCAATATTTTTTAATCATGCAAGGATTTGTATACCGCATCGACAATACTGTGTGAAACAAGCCCACGGCAATTTCCACTTGTATTATTATCATTATCTTAGCTGCTATCATAATTATTATTTCCATTTTATATGCTGCATGTTTTTTTTGACATTACCCCTATTGTAAATGTAGAAAAATTTTTTGTGATTAATTTTATGTTTAATTTGAGGATTGTGATTTATGCTGAAAATTCCATTCTGTATCACAAGTACTGTTTTTGGAATAAAGTAAATCATTATTATTATTATATATATTTTAGAACAATGGATTTTTACAAACAAATCAGTATATCCAATAATCCATTGGATGTAATATTAAAATTATGCTTAGATGAGCATGGTATATGGATTGCAGTTCGTGGAAGTTCAGTAATTGAATTATGGGATCCAAACAGACTGACACGTATTCTCCTATTTAATATTGCCAATGAAACTTATCTTAGCCGAAGACCTGTAAGTTTACTAAACTATTCACACTTAATTCTCTCTCTCTTTTTTTCTTTTATCAACTTTAAAGCTATATTAGTAATGATTACATAATCCAGTGATAATTTTATTGGCTTTTATAGTATGAGTGATAAAATGATCCTGTAAAGCGAGTTATTGGGAAAATCCGCGGCTCTACATTCAAACTAGCAAGGTTTATTGACCAAATGGTATTGTTAGTAAGTCCTGTTCGTGAACGGAATCAAAATAACCTTCAATTGTGCCGCGTTTCTTAGGAAAAATAGATAAAATCAGAGGGGAAACTTTATAATTATTATTTTTCTTTTGAGTTTCCAAGTGGAAAATAGGGATTTCACAGCAAAATCTTGACTTCATCCTGTTTTCTGAAGTCTTCTTTAGCTCACTCCACGATTGTTTAAAGGCTTTCTTCTCCGCTTCACGCGCTCTCCTCTATATCACCCTCGGACACATGCTCAACTCGTCGTCTCGCATTCCTGTACTACTCAAGCGACGGCCTGGTGTGCTGTGTCATCCAACAGTCTCCTTAGAGTATGCCTGACCCATTTCCATTTTCCTCTACATATTTGTTGAGCATTAGGTTCCCGGTTGGTTGGTTCCCAGGGTTTCTTCAGGGTACTTTTTCCTGGCTGGCCATTTCATCTTCAATATGGAGCTTAGCAATACAGTTGGTGACTAAAGTCTGCAACCTGTTGCAAATGCTTTTCGTTACGCTCAGTGACAGTTTCCAGCCCATGTAGCAGAACTGACAAACTCAATATTTTTGTTGAAAATCCAAACTTTGTTGTTTATTTAATTGAATTTTAGATATTCTCGTCGATTGATTGGACCGAAGTGCTCGTCGAAGCATCTGCTCAAGAAGCCGACATGTCAAACTGAGACCGAGCACTTCGGTCCAATCAATCAACGGGAAAATCCAAAATTCAATTAAATCAATATGACCCGCTGCACAACAGGTGGCCCTCGTGGCCCAAGTGGTCTATTGGATAACGCTTTGGCGTTTGAAACCATGGGCACTGGGTTCGAGCCTCGGTGGAAACATCATCACTCACTGAGAAATGCAGGCACATCCAGCTGACGAGTCCCAAATAGGACGAAATGAGCATCCTGGATTCCACTGCTAGTCACCATCCACCAATTTGTTGTTAATGTTGAGTTCAGGGGATTTCCAAGCTAAATTCACAATAATGAAGGTCTATCTTGTCTTTCCGATCCTGATTTTGACATCCACATCCTTTCCGCCTGTAATTCAAACGACGCTGCCTACATAAGCGAAGGAAGTGACATATTTCAAATTCATTCTGAACTAAACCAAATAACAGAGGTAATGGTACATCCACCCTGGCTGATATCAAAACAAAGTTTACCAATGAAGGTTTAGTGTGATGACAAATTGTTGCTTTGAACGCATAAAGGTGGTTTAAACTCTCTGATTGCCTACTGGGGCTTCTACAAACTTTAGGAAACGCTCTCCTCCAAACACGTTTTATAGATAGGTTTCAAAGATTTGTTAACGTCAATTTTATGTCCTATCTCTATTATGTGTTTCGCAATGGAGGAGCTAGATTTCCTGTTCTCACCATTAATGGGTTCTGGGGATTCTATCTGCTTCTAAAGCCATTTAGGAATATGCTCTGAAGGCAGCCCTTCCTTTCAGAGATCGATGAGTCCTCCCTATGTATGTGTGTCTACACGTGCATTAAAATCGGTAAATACAGTGGGATTTGACATCATTTTTCGCATGTTCTGAGGGCTTAGATGGATATATTGACTTCACATTCTCAGTTAATATGATCCTTTCAACAGCAGCGTTCAGTCTTTGTCTAGTTATCAAACTGCTATGATCCCCCATATAGGGTAGCTTGATGTACACGTCTTTCTCAGTGGCGAGTTGGAGAATGGGTCTTGGTGTTCTGACTACTTTGTGTCTCCGAAGGAATTTTTCTGGATAATTATTATCAACCAGAGTTTGTGTCAATTGTCTTGCTTCCTCATCACGTGTGTCTTTGGTGCATATTCGTTGAATTTTACTGAAGAGGCACCTCACTCACTAAGTGTATTTTGTACTGAACAGGGTAGAAACTATGATAATTAAGATACTGTCGCGTCAAGGTAGGTTTTCTATAGATATATGGTTTTACTGACCCATCAAGTCGTCGACTAAGCAATATATTTATTTTTTTTTATTTTGTTTTGATTACAGCTTGATTCCACACCGTATTTTCAGTACAAGTATGGAATTTTCAGCATGGATATCGGTAGCCCAAATTTCAGGCCGACCATAGATATCGGGTGTGCGCCGGCAGGGGATCGAACCCCGGACCATGTGCATGGTCGGCGAGAGTCCTAACCACTGTGCCACCGACGCACATCTAGGAAAGATGAACAGTTGTCTTCCTCCTCTACAGATGTAGGTGATATGCTATTCTGAACTTCATTCATTCGATTCCTTGGTAAACTTTGTTATGATATCAGACAGGGTAGATGTACTACTGTGGTGAGAGCTGGCTGCTAGCCAAAATTGGTAGACAGTAATTTACGTCAATGTTTGATCATGTGAAAACAAGACCAAAGACTGACTCAACAACCAATCACAGCAGACTTTGCGTAGGCGGATACAATTAGCAGATAGATGATCTGACATTCAAGAAACAGCCACAAAGAGATGAAAGATTAACTTTCAGTGAGAAACAACTAATCAGAAGACTGTGTTTGTCTGCTAACAATAATCTATAATAATGTACATGAAAATCTATAAATATGTGTTGATTTCCTTAATGAACGACCTGTTGCCCGGCCCTTGTCTTCTGTTGTTACACTATTACCTATGTTATTTGGTTTAGTGATCTTCGTATTGTTATTTTGACCTTCTATATGTTCTTTTAACATGACCTAAGTACTCTATTTTCTCACCTTCTAACTCCTAATTAATTTCATGACTATGTCCAATCTGTTTGCTGTGATTGACATATGTAACTGACCACACTCACAATCATTGCAAGGTACTTCATCGACTATATTATTTTGTCTAATTGGGTCCTTTATCCTACAGAGCTTGTCCTCTTTGAGGGAGTTTGCAGGTTTGATTGCCACCCTAATTCTTGCTTTATGAATAATGCTACGTATTGTCTCAGATGTCACCTCCTGATATGGTAAAACTGTAGATACCTTCGATTCTTTCTCATTTATCTTATCATTGACTTCTTTTGATCTTTCTAATGAATGTTCTGGGTTAGTTATTTAACACCAACGCTTTTTCTATCTGTTTCATTTCACCACTTATGTCTTTTGTTGCACTACTTTGTGCTACTACTCGGTTTTTAGACACTTAACTAAGCCTGCCTTCACAGACAGATAACGGATGAGATTACTATTAGAATGCGTTGGATTTTTATAAATGCCAGTGTGTAGTTTACCTTCTCCTATTCGTTTTATTTTACAATCTAACATCATGGCGAATTCTACTTATTCATTTCCCGATTCAAATGTGAATGTTATTGCCTTTACTATTGAGTTTATGTGAATGTGAAGAAGCTAGAGACATAACGTGTTTTTTAACACTGTGGGTGAAAGTGTCATCCACATACCTTCACAATATATTTGGAGTAAGATTGAATGTATTAAGAGCAATCATTAGTGAACAATTTAATATTACATCAGTTATTATGAAAAACATCTTCGAATTATAATTATTATTTTTTTCTAAAAATTATCCCTATGACTTATCTTTTTACAGGAAGAAGAGTATGCATTTAACCATCAACGTGTCACTGTTATTCTCTCCTATGAAGAAACAGTATGGATTGGTACTGGTATGGGTGAAGTGTTGGTGTATCAAGTGAAAACATATGAAAGTAAGGCATTTATAAAGAAAGCAGACTATTCGTTTATATGTCTTTTTTATGAGCTGACATCAGTTAGAGAACCATTGGAAAACCAGCAGTAGACTACTGGACAGCTGTTTCGTCAGCCCAAGTTTGGAACTCTTCATCAGTGGCTTAATGGTCTACGAGCTCACCTTTGAAATCAATAGGATCTGGGTTCGAACCCTGGCGATGAGTGCATACTGATGAAGAGTCCCAAACTAAGACGAAACAGCTATCCAGTACTCCCAGGTTTTCCAATGGTTCTCTAACTAATGTCAGCTCATGATGAAAATCCTGTAACCAATCAAATCCCTACAAACCAACACTTGAATAACAATTTATATTTATTGAACATTTCTCTTGAAAACAGATGGCGAGTCCGCTGTATATGTAATGGTTTTCTTTTTGAAGTAACTTGTACCCATCTATACATGAATGCAAGAACAAACAGTTCAGTGAAGAGTCTCTTTTCGCCGGCGAATTCATTCACTAAGGTTCACAATTATTTTTTTTATTCCTTTTCGTTCCCAGTGGAACATAGGGCTTCAAGTGACAGGCTTGACGTTTTGGTAGCAGCAATGGTGTTTATTTTTACGGGATGGGGTTGCTAGCCAGCCTCATTCCCAGCCTTCCCTCTTTACCAGTCTTATTACTGGCTTGGACAGGTAAAGGAATGAGTCGCCCGGGGATCGAGTCCCGGACCATCTGTATGGCTGGCTAGCATTTTACCGCTGTGCCACGGACGCACAAGCTGTACAGTAGCATAATCAAATTGTAACTAGAAGGGAGGGTAAAGATTAGTGAGTCTTGACTAAGGATACATAATTTGAAAGGCACTCAGAAAAATAGGATATTAATGAAAGATAATTTGCTTTGACACTAGTAACTAGTGTGATGCATCTAGTCCTCTCTTTGGTGCAGACTGAATTCTGTCAGTCAGTCAGGTTGTAATGTGGCCACCATTTTATGTCGCTCAATTTACCCAATCCACCGCTATTTCCTTCTGCGTAACTGCTAGATAATAAGCTCTTGAATAGTTTGCTGTCAAAGTTCCTCATTCCGTATGCTTTCAGGCCCTCATACCTTCAGTATCGAGTAAAGAGAGAATAGGCGTTGATGGAAGTGAATTGTGGCTTGTTGAAAGACCTTCTATTCATCCAAGATCCAAGCATCTGAACCATATTGAAGTACTAACTTGATACTAATCCTGAAAATTCGAATCTCCTCACCATACTGTGTTCAGACTAATGTTTTCTTCATCCCATCTTAATTGTTTTTGACATTTTATATCCATGTAGCATGCAGTTTAAGCCATGCTGATCAGATGTAGGTGAAAAGAACTAATTCATTCAGCTTCCTTACATGTAAATTATTGTCAAATGCTTAGAATGACAATCTAATTTTAAGCATAAATGAATTTGTAAAAGATATCGTCTAAAAGAAATGGATGTGCTCGAAACCCGAAAACTCATAAAATGTTATATTATCCTTGTCACTTTATAGTTAAACTGATAACATTTAACTGTATTTATTTTTTATTGTTTTATTTGCAGAATTAGAAGATCAGAAAAGTCCTGCAGAGGTTAAGCTGTCTAAGAGTAAGGTAAGCTATTTAAGCGACATAATACTGCTGATAAACTATAATTTCTGAAGATGATTTTCAACAAAAACATGTAATTATATTTTTCTCTCAATAAGATGTGAATATCAATTCAACACAGAGTTTTCATGAGATAGGATTTCAAGACTTTATGTGCAACGTCAATAGAAGCATTATTATTATTCCCTTGAGTTCCGAGTGGAACATAGGGATGGCTTCAACAACACATCTCCACTTTGTTCTATTCTCTGTTATCCCCTTCAGATAGGTCCACGACTGATCAAACTGTCCCATCTCTTCCTCCCCAAACGATATCCTCCATGTCACCCTCACATCGGCGACCCACTCGTCGTTTCCCAACTGGATTCCACTCGAGCGATGGCCTGCATTGAGCACCATGTCATTCGGCGGCCTCCTCAATGTATGCCCGACCCATCCATCTCCACTTTCTCATACATGTTTGTTGAGCGATCGGCTCTCGCCTGTTGGTTTGTTCCACTGCAGAGTTCCTTTTCGCTTACTCTTTCTGGGGCAGCTGTTGATGAAAGTTTGCAGTAGCCTGTTGGGAATCCTTTTCGTGACACGCAGTGAAGGTTTCTGACTCATATTAAAGCAGTGACTGACTTGACATTGGTGTTGAAAATCCGAATCTTGTTCCTTATGTTTAGGTTGAGTGCAGAAAATTTCCAAACTGGTTTTAGGTTGATGAAGGCGTACCTTGCCTTTCCGATTCTGACTGGCTATGACATCTTCTTCCGTTCTGTGTGCCTGTAGTTGGAACGATGCTCCCCAGATAAGTGAAGTAGGCCGACTCTGTTAAATCTCTAGGGGGGATGGTGATTTGTGCTGGTTGTTGTTGCTGTTGACGGTGGTTGGTTACCTTCATCACCTCCGTCTTCTATGTGCTCACCTCCAGTCTTGTGTTCGCTGCCGGCCTCTTCAGCCAGTTTGTTGGTTTCCGCTTGCAAGTCCTCGAAATTGTGTGACATTAGACATATTTCATCCACGCGCGAAATCCAGATCTTCTAGAGTCTTCTTATCAGTCGTCCAATGTACTCTTCTCTACTCACTCCCAACGCATAGTCTGACACATAATCCAGTTCATCACATTCAGGAATATCATCGGCGATAATAGACAGCCAGCCTTGTCTTACTCTTCTATTCACTTCGAACACTTCACCGAGTTCTCCGTAGTGGATCACCTGACATGTGACAATGTCACATAGTCAATTGTTGAATGAGGTTCATAAAGACTATGGCACTGCACTCCATAGTGTTGATGTAGCTTCCGAATTACCTCTTGATCAACACTATCAAAGGCCTTCTTGAAGTTGATGAAACTGAGGTGGACGTTTGACTGCTATTCTATGATTTGTTCGATGATGATGGCAGTGGGTAGAGATGCAATTTGATCAGCACATGATTTGCCTTTCCTGAATCCATCTTGTTGTGTTCGGTGAGGTGGAGTTCTGTATCCAGTGCATCTTTTATTCTTTCCATAATGATGCGACTTAGTATTTTACTTGACGTGGAGAAGAGCATTTTTCCACTGCATTTCTTGCAGAGGCCTATGTCGGCTTTCCTTGGTAGTTTGACGAGGCAGCTAGCCTTTCTTTCAATTGGTAGGCACCTCTCCTTCCTCTCAAATCTAAGCAATAATGGCGCCAGAATATGTGTTGTAGTCTGTGTGTCAGTTTTCAGTGCTCCGGTGTGGGGGAATTCCGTTGGTGCTGCAGCCTTTCCAGCCGGACGTTCAGTTCCTTGATTGCAATGAAGCCTTCTGCCCTTGTTGGAGGATTAGTGTCCACTGACAGGTATTTCTGTGCATGCTGTTGGTGACAGTGATATTTCTGGTAGGGTTGCAGGTGATGGTCGATTCAAGAGTCCTTTGAAGTGATCAGCCCACTGTCTTGTTTGTTTCTCTTCCTGGATAATCAGGTTCCCTTGAGCACTTTTTATTGGTTTTATCGTCTGGGTTGATCTCTTCTCGGATAGAGACCTGGTTATCTCATATAATATCCTAGGATCTCTTCTACCAGAGGCATGCACGTTCTGCTTCGGTTACTAGCCAGTATGTGTCATGGAATTGTCTTTTGCCTTTCCCAACACTCTTCTCCACTTCTTTATTCAGTACAGTGAACATTGAACTCAGCTTCTCTTTCTGTTGCCCATCTTTACATTGAGTCATTTTCTCTTTCACCATCCTTCTCTCATTGTTTCTATTAGCTTCCGGGTAGATGCTCGTTGAGAGCCATTCCCTGTCTTGTCCCTTCTTTCTTCTTAAGACGGTTCTACATGTTTCCTTGAATATCGCCTTCAAAGAGTTCCAATGTTCTTCCACACAGCTTTCCTCAATGATGCCACGTAATGACTCTGACTTTGCTCTGATATCTTCAGTGAAAGCATCCTTTGTAGTTTTATCTTTCAGTTTCTGAATGTTGAACCTGAATTACAGTGGCCTGTCTCTAATTGCTTTGAAGCCTCGCAGCTTCACCTCGAAGGTTCCATAAACTAGATGATGGTCTGAGCCCACATCTGCTCCCCTTCTAGACTTTGTGTCTAGCAGGCTGCATCTTCACTTCCTTCAAATTGAGAGAAAATCTATCTGGTATTTGGTATGTGTATCACATGACATCCACGTCGCCAGTTTTACATCCTTCTGCGTGTACACACTGCCTCCAAGAGAAGAAATGAATACCTAACTGGGATCGAGAGTCTCTAGACGAAATGAATAAGAGAACCCTTCGCGGACTTCTGCGCCTGCAAGGTTTTGGCAATTGTTCTAAGTTGTTTGTAGGCTCGTAGCATTGGATAACTGTGACCTTTAACTGCTGTTGGTGAAATAGTGAATGCCACTCCTTCAGTGTGTTCATGGTTGTCGTCTGGGTGAATGGAGTAGATTACTGACTCACCAGTTGACAATTTCGATAGTTCATGCTCATTTCACCTGTTCTCACAGATTGCCAGGATTTCTATACCATATCTCCTCATTTCTTTGGCAATCTGGGCAGCCTTCCCAGCTTCGTACACTATGTAAACATTGTATGTCACAGTTCTTATTTTTGCTTTCATCAGTAGAAGACATTGTTTGACTGGCTTCCTGAAGGCGTTCACCAGTTCACAACAATACGCCTCTTTGACTCCAGTGAAGAACAAGTTTTTTCCTTATATTTTTCTTGTGCTTTGAAGTTTTTGCAACCATTCGATTGATTCTGTAGTGCAGGGTCACAAGCCCCACGTTCAACCTTTCCTCTTTCCTCGGGCATGGGACTGGCTATAAAACTGTTGAGCTAGTAAACTAGATGAGTTTCTCTTTACCTATTAGATAGTTGACAATAATGAACAGAAACACCTAGACCTAGGTCCTATGCCGATTAGCACTCGTAAACAAGGCGTATCGGTAACATCAACGCCGTCTTAGAGATGCAAACTTGAATCACTCGATGAGGCAGTCAAAGATGTTACTACTAAGTTATTCCGGCTCCCGACTGTTTCCACTGACTGGTCGCCGTGACAAAAGCAGTATCATATATACTTAGTTCATAGTGATGGTTTTGGGTATTTCTTGGTACGTCAATGCCCAGTGCGAACTCCTGTAGTTAACTTGAAGTTCTTTTATTGACAATACCTAGAATCACAAACTAAATATGGTTAAGGTATGTAGATGGTATTTTTGTAGTGCTAAAATGAGATCTTGGAGAAAATAAACAGTTTATCTCCAAGAACCCAGTTTACCTCGAAATCAGGCAGAATCAGACGTCGGTTAACTACCAATTCTAGACTGCCTAGTTAAGAGGAGGGAAAACTGACATTTTAGTATATCCATATCCAGGAAGAAAACTCACTCCAACAACAAATATATAAACTTCGGATCATCACACCCCTTCAGCGCATAGATACCGGTTGTTTCAAGTCTTCTTAGACGGGCACACTCTCTGATAACGGATGAGAAAGAAAGAGAAAAAGAAGAAGAAATATCAAACATTACTGAAATGCTCAAGAAAAACAACAACAAAATCAACACTGACATTAAGTATGGTCAAAAACATATTCCAAAGACATGGACCTCAACAGCTGTCATTCCATATAGACGGTAGACCTCGTACGATATCAGAAGAGTACTCAATAAGCTCGACATCAAAGTTTTCTTCAAAACATCAGACACGCACACTGTGAAACAATTTTGTCCATATAAATGATCAAATCCCTGAAGATTCTCTATCTAATTATGCCTATAAAATAAAGTGCTTGGAATGTGATGTCATATATATTGGACAAATATCGCCAGAGAGAAATCAAAATCAGAAGAAATGAACCCCATAGAGCATAGGTTCGACAACCGGGAAATCCAGTTGAACTAGAAAAGCTTGAAAAATCATCAGCCATAGTTTGTCTACACGCTATGGAATCAGCCCACAAAATTGATTTTGACCATACTGAAATCATCATCTGGAAAAATTTCAGAAATCAAAAAGAACGTCTAATATCAGAAGTACTTCATATCAAGCGGAATCCAAATTATCAGAATAGGAATGATGGACTAAAACAGAATTTGACCTGGTTTACAATACTCGCCTCCCCATGAAGTGACAAAAATCAACACGAATGTGATAAGCAATTTCACTTTGTAAACACACGCTGCTGTTATAATTTTGCACACTTATCAAATCCAACAATCTGCATTTGGTTTTGTTATCTTTATGAGATTGGTCAATTTGACAACGGAAAAATGACCCCATACTGAGGAACCATGGAGGATTAAGTTGTTATATATAAGCTGAGTGGATTTTGTAAATTCTGGTTTAATAATACTACTTTGATAAAGCTATTGTCACCATTAAATAGCGAAACGTCAGTAAAAACAGCAATATCGTTTCGTCTTTCATTCATTGAGAAATACAAAAACCTTTATTATAATGAGGGAGACCAGACTGTCTTAACTTCCTAATGTAGAACATTAAGGTTGACATTATTTCATATTATTACCTAACTGATTGATTAAAAACATCATATTTTTGTGTTTCTTCTTTCTTTCTTTTTTAACACGATAATTTTCAGCGTTCAATGTCATTTAGTAATGAAATGGAAGTCAATTCTGACAGAATGGGTAAATCATTAGCAGAGAATAAACGTTGTCCATCGAATCCAGATATAAGTCCATCAAGTGAATCGAATGCACCAGAACCGCTATTTTATCCATTACGTCAAGACTCGTTAATACTTGATGAAGTGGTCAATTTAAGTTATGTATATAAAATGAATAAAATTGTACGCAGTAAAGTATCAGAAACACCTGTACGATTTCTGGTTATGAAAAAGTAAGTAGAAATCGGTGGAATCTTTACGATGTTTTTGTTTTTATTCCTTTACGTTCCCAGTGAAAGATAGGGCATCAAGTTAGAGGCTTGAAGTTTCTGTAGCAGTGATGTTTATTTTTACTGGATAACGTTGCTAGCCAGCCTCATTCCCAAGCTTCCTTCTTTACAAGTCCTATTACTGGCTTATACAGGTAAAGGAAGGGGCCCGCGCACGGGTCGAATCCCGGACCACCTGAATGGCTGGCGAGCAACCTACCGCTGTGCCATCGATGCACTTATGATGTTTACAGTCAATTTATTCACCTTCTTATATGGTGATCCTTTTTGTTTTTTATCAAAAATTATTTAAAATAATCCCAGCGTGTTTAAAAAAAAATCCAAAAAAATCCAAATCCTCTGATAAAACTCGAAATGCACAGACTAAATGTTTTATACAACCAAAGATTTTTGTCATGTAAAACCCCTTCTAGTTTATGGAAACTTTTTAAAGAAATAACTAGCGGTAAGCGGTGTAATTCTGTACAATCTCTTAATGTTAATAATCTTAATAAGTCTTTCATACGCTCCTCTGACGATATCCTTCCTAATGATACAAATCACATAGACAATAATTTTAATGGTTTTAATACCCTTGATGTGCTTAAATGTCTCCGTTCTCTTAAGCCTTCCCAAAGCCTTGGTCCTGATGGCGTACCTGCCATTGTCCTCAGCAACTATGTTGATATTTTGTGTTACCCTCTTACTAATATTTTTAATGCTTCCTTTTCCAGTAATGTTCTACCTTCTGCATGGAAAAACATTAAAATTGTCCCTATACCAAAACAATCTTCTGGTACCGATAGTAAATTTAGGCCTATTGCAATTACTTCTCCTTTTTTAAAATTGATGGAAAAACTACTTTTACTTCGTCTTGAACCTTCATTGAAAGCTTTTAATGACCCTAAGCAATTTGCATATAAACATGGTAGAAGTACCTTGGATGCTGCGGTTGTCTTATATCATAATGTTGTTTCTTGTTTAGACAAAGGTGCCAAATATGTCCGTGGTGCTTTCCTAGACTACACATCTGCGTTTGACTCTGTACCTAGGGGCCTTTTATTAAATAAGCTCTCCTTGACGCACACAGCATCCTGGGCTAAGAGTTGGTTGCATTCTTATTTTTCTGATAGAATGCAGTATACTGCATATAATGGCAAATCTTCTTCTGCTTTGCTTACAAAAGCCGGTGTTCCTCAAGGTGCCGTCCTCTCTCCCTTTCTTTTTTCTTTCTTCTTAATAATAATAATAATAATAATTTACTTTATTCCAAAAACAGTACTTGTGATACAGAATGGAATTTTCAGCATTAATCACAATATTGCATCTAATTTCCTCAAATTATAAATAAAATTAATCACAAAGAAAAATTTTTGTACATTTACAATACGGTTAATATAAAAATAAATAAATAAAAAATTAAACAAGCATGCAGCATATAAAATGGAAATAATAATAATGATAGCAGCTTAGGTAATGATAATAATACAAGTGGAAATTGCCATGGGCTTGTTTCACACAGTATTGTCGATGCGGTATACGAATCCTTGCATGATTAAAAATATTGAATATGATGTTCTCTTTACATGATATGGTGAGGGGAAAAACAAAAATTACAGCAGTCATAGAGATAAGTTGGTGTTTGCAGTTATGAAAGTGAGAACAAGAAGCAACAGGACCATAAATATAATAGAAATAATAAAAGTAAAACCTGAAGGTATATAAGGATGGATGGAGAAGATTGTTTATTTACTAGATGAAAAAAGGTTAGTCAATTCTTGCCTGACGCTATTTTCATCATATAAAATACGTGCCAAGTATGGTATCATAGAGTTTTTATACTTAGACGTGCGAGCATACAGTTTTCTGAAGTTACTTCTTGTTCTACCTGAGGATATGCAAGGTGAAAGCTGAGGGTGCTGTGGTGGATGCTCCAAGTCAGACAAAATCCCTTTGGCAAATATACTGCACGAAGTCAAATGCCTATCGACAACGACGTTAACTATGTAGTCCACTGGGACACCACTCACTCTACTGACAGTCTTCAGCATTCTATGAATTGTGACAAAGTCCCTTTTAAGCAAACCAGGAAAGAATAAGGGTGAACAATAAAGAAGAATAGGTAGGATGCAAGAGTTTATAAACTGTAAGAGGAGGGGTTGAGTTATACCCCAGTGCCTTAACTTCTTACTGTAAAATGTCAGGCGGAATATTTTGCTGGAGATCGCTGAGACATGGGAAGACCAGGAGAGATCAGAAGAGAGAATAAGTCCAAGATACTTAATTTCTGATTTAATTCCTATATCATTGTCATCAATCTTACAACTGTCATAAGAATCGACGGCTTCTTTTAACTGCCGTTTACACCTTAAGCTGAAATTAACAGTTTGACATTTAGAAGGATTCAGTTTAAGACCGTTAGACTCAGACCATTTACTGACTTCCAACAGAAAGCTATTTATTTTGGTACAATCTAGCTGGGAGTTAACAGCCATTGAAACAGTTAAATCATCAGTGTACTTCACAAAATTTATTTCATCGGACTGTGGCAAGTCATGTAAGAAGAAAGAAAAAAGAAAAGGAGAAAGGACAGCGCCTTGAGGGACACCAGCTTCAGTAGGTAATGAAGTGGAAGACTTCCCTTTATACACGGTGTACTGCTTTCTTTCTGAGAAATAAGAGTGTAACCAGTTAACAGCCCAACATTCTGTTTGACTTACAGCAAGTTTATTTAACAAGATGTCCCTAGGGACCGAGTCAAAAGCAGATGTATAGTCTAGGAAGGCACAACGGACAAATTTGGCCCCTTTGTCTAGACTGGAAGCAATGTTATGATATAAGACGGCAGCTGCATCTAAAGTGCTTCTACTGTGCTTATAAGCAAACTGTTTTGGGTCATTAAAGGATTTAAGAGAGGGTGCAAGACTAAGTAAAAGTAGTTTCTCCATGGTTTTCAAAAAAGGAGAGGTAATAGCAATGGGTCTAAATTTGACACATGCTCCAGTAGACGATTTAGGTATGGGTACAACTTTAATGTCTTTCCAAACAGCAGGCACAATATTACTGGAAAAAGACTTGTTAAACAGATCAGTGAGAGGGTAACATAGACCTGCCACATTTAAACGAAACCAATTTTGTCAAATATGCTGATGATCTGACTGTATCACTGCCTATCACTTCTGAGTCTGACTGCTCCAAACTTAATAGCTTTTTGTTGGACATCAGCATGTGGTCTAAGTCAAATGGTCTTATGTTAAATCCTTCCAAATGTCAGGCAGTTAACTTTACCTTCAACCATCGACGTGACATACATGAACTAGTTAGTTCCCATGATGCCTGTAGCATAGATGGTACAGAAATTGAAACCAAATCAAGCATTAAATACCTTGGATTAGTTGTTTCCTCGGACCTTTCATGGTCATCTCACATTTTATTGGTCTCTAAGAAAATGTTTCGTCTTACCTTCCACATTAAAAAGTTAAGACAACAAGGTATCAGCCAACCTTTAGTTCTGCGATTTTTAAACTCCTGTATTTTACCCATTTTACTTTATTGTTCTCCATTAATCTTTCCTGGGCTTCTTAAAAAAGACTATGCCGTATTACGAAGGGTATTAAATGCTGTGAGTAGGGCTTGTGGTTTGCCACTGCGTGATCTCGCCAATACCATAGTCGAGAGACACGTAAATTCCTGTAAAAATTGGGCAAAGGCCGTACTGTCAGACCCTCTGCACCCTCTTTATTCACAATTATCCCCTTGTATCTCATCAGGTAGAACGAGAAGTCAATATAAGAAATTATATGCTCGTACCACTAAGTACAAAAATTCTACAATACCGTACTTAGCCCGTATTTTATGTGATGAAGACACTGTTAGACGTGAAACATATAAGTTACTATGTAATTAGCATAGTGAATCGACCGTTTCATTGTTCATCTTTCTGTAATTCTATGGTGTCACCCTTTCTATCGTTTAATTATAACTTTGCTATTTTTATTTTAGTTGTTATTACTATTATTACTATAATTTTATATTTTTCTCCTTATCCTCTACTGTAATTGCTACATAGCTCCTATAAAAACGTTTTGTTATCATTATTATGTATTAATTATTCCGTTTATCTACTTTTTTTTGTTTGTTGTTGTCGTTTTTGAGTAAATTAGATGCAATACTGTACTGAATGCTGAAAATTCCTTGCTGTATCATTAATACTGTTTTTGGAATAAAGCAAAAATTATTATTATTATTATTAAGATCTATTTTCTGAATGTTTCACTGTGTAAGCCGCCACAGCTTGTTCAGCAGCAGAATTATTCGGATTTTCAAGTGTTGGTTTGTACGGATTTGACTGGTTACAGGATCTCATCATGAGCTGTCACTGGTTGGAAAACCTGGGAGTACTGGACAGCCAGCTGTTTCGTCCTAGTTTGGGACTCTTCATCAGCACGCATTCACCAGGGTTCGAACCCAAGACATTCTGGTTACAATAAAGTGAGCTCATAGACCATCAAGCCACTGCGACCTGATCCAGTGGCCCATGAATTCTAACTTTTGCCTATTCATGACATAGCGCGACCACTAGCCAATGTCTTCGGCGAGTATTTGTCCTTACACCCGACCTGCTCGGATTTTGATAACCATCGCAATATATAGTCAAAAATTACTTAAATTGAAATCAGTTCCTTTGAAGGTCACTTGTCGGTAGACATTTGTACCAATAGAAAAGTGTAAACAGTCATCACATATTCGTAACGACTGATGTCGAATCGTCATATGGGCATATTAACTTGTATGAGTGCGTGTGTATGTGTGAGAGTGTATGTTGTTTGTTGTAAAAGCAGCACATCAAAACATGATAATATTTCACAGTGGTCATGATATAGGATTGAATTTTTTTCCCTCATCTGTTTTACTTCATTAGGGTCTGCCTTATAGGGGATAAGTCTATCCCTTCCCTCCTATTTACTGCATTTGATGTGTTTAAAATGTGCAAGGCTTCAGAGGTCAACCGTTCTTTGCGTCAATGATATCCTCTTCCTAGAATTTCGATATTGTCAAAATCTGTCTCATATTCACTGTCTATCGCATGCATTGCTATAGCTGATCTTTTCTCTAGACTTTTTTAATTCTACTTCATTTCTAGGTGGACATTTCGTGCATAGTCTATGTTCATTCACTCTGACCTTCACATGTCTACTGCTGTCCCCTATATAGCAGGCTTCACATTCTGAACACTTTGTCCTATAGACACAATTACTTTGCGATATTCCGCGAACTATATGCTTGATATTCACTAAAACATCCTCAAGAGGATTAAAGGGCTTGTAATAGACTTTAATACTACATGAAGCAAGTAGCCGTTGAAGTTGTTCATCTGTCTCATTTCGATATGTAATGGCTATCGTCGATAGGCAAGATTTTTCAATTTTTTCTTGTTTTCCCTTCTGCTCCTTTTTGTATTGGTAAGTAGCTTTTCTGGATGACCATTTCCAGTCAAAATTTGTTTCACATTGGATGTCTCGTTCTTTTGTTTTTCTTCATCAACTGGCTGTGAAAACACTCTATGGTGATTTCATTCCCTTGAGAGTCAATCATATATATATATCAAGGTTGTTGATATGGTTGTATTTTCTGGCTTCAGTGGCTTAATTATGCTGTTATCACTGTCCATATAGAAATCGCTTTCACCTCTAAATTCACACTGAAGTAAATAACGGCTGAAGTTAGTATAAAACTCGGGCACTGTGCTGGTAGAGCATAACTCCATTATGGATAAGACTTTATTTTGAGAAACCACACACAGTGTTTTTTATGCAGTAATATTAACTGATGAGCACGTTTCGAGCAAAAACTATTACTCATAATCATATCAGCTTACTCACACAAATTTCACGCTTCATTTATGTACATGAGTGGAATTGATGATTAGACATTTGAATAAAATCAGTAATATAGGATAAAGTACATTCAGAAATAATAATAATATGAGTGTTCTCAATCAAATACAATCAGATGGGAAATAAGACGAGTGTTTTTATAGTCAAAATAAGCAACTTGTTAGAATGTTGTGATGTGCATGAATTGAAATAGAATTTTAAGATTATTTATTATCCTCCTCTGATTTAACTGACTGGTGGTAATAATATCTTCCATATCTGCGGTATTTGCGTTGAGTCATTTCTGTTGCATGTGTTGTGTTGGATTCAGTAATCAATCTCTCTCTCCACCTATATAGTTTACTTCTTAGAATCTTAACCCCCTCCCACCTGCTATTGTGTGGTTGTGCGTTAATGCATGCAGTGCAATTGCTGAGCTTTTTTCTAAATTACTTATCTTCTCAGGGTCAACCATTCTTACCTTAGCTAAATTCTTATGTTCTGACAATCTGACTATCCCCGATCTACTAGTTTGACCTATGTAGTTGACCTCACTCACAGTCATTATAAGGTATTTTATCAATTATATTATTTTGTTTAATTGGGTTCACCGGGTCCTTAAACCTACAGAGCTTGTCTCTGAGTGAATTTGTACGTTTGAATGTCACTCCAATTCCTGCTTTATTAAGAATCCTACATAGGCAGTGTTTCAGATGTCCCCTCCTTATATGGTATAAGAGTAGATGACTTATATTCTCTTTTATTTATGTTATCATTACTAGTTTCACAATTATTTTTAATTTACTTTTGGCCTTTATCGATCTTCCTAATGAATTTTATAGGATAGTTATTTAACACCAACGCCTCTTCTATCTGTTTTATTTCATCATTTAGGTCTTTTCTTGTGCTACTCACAGCTACTGCTCGGTTTTTTAGATACTTAACTAAGCCTGCCTTCACAGACAGATGACGGATGAGATGAATTAAAGTCTAAATATCCAATATTAGAATGCGTTGGTTTTTTATGAACGCTAGTGTGTAGTTTACCTTCTTCTATTCGTTTTATAAATGAAAGAAACAAAGTTGTGTGAGTGACTTGATATGATCATGAGTGGTAATAGTTTGTGCTCGAAACGTGGTCATCAGTTAATATTACTGTATAACAAATACTGTGTGTGATTTATCAAAATAAAATCTTATCCATAATGAAGTTAAGTAACGGCTGATTCAACTTTAATGGAAGTCGGCGATCAACAAGTTATCTTAACCAAACATAAAAGCTTAGCAATGAAACAGTTCACCATGGAGAACTTAACACCTGGGGAAAACAAACACCTGATTAAAGTATCTTTAACATTCTTCAAATATTTCCACTTTATTTCTCCTTTTAAATGCTCATTTGTAAATCGAAAAGATCAATATTGTGTTCCCTGTAAACATTCCTGAATGATGAGTGTTCAAATGTCTAAAACAAAATTGGAATCACAATAGACAGAAAAAATATACTCTAGTAAAGGCAAAAGTTTGTACAGAATAAGATGGTACCATCATCACTTACTTCGTTGACTTCACATCAGCTGCTTATAGCCTTAATGAATTATTAAGTTTACGTACAGAAGGAATTTTAACACACTTGGAATTTTCATCTAATGTCAGTTGACAGAGAGTTCCAGTTTAAACAAAACATCAATGTATGCAAACAGGGGTCAACAAAAACGAGAGATGAGTAAGATGAGGAGTAACTAAAAGCCTGAGTAACAATATACTGAGTTCAACTTAAACCATAGAAACAAAACACAAGCAAAGTTACACTGTATGAAAAAGGGAGGAGGGTGAGGTTGAAGCTAAACACTACGTAATCGAATAAAAGAGAGAATAAAGACATTCAATTACCAGGACAAGGAGAGACTGATAACTGCTTCTTTCTGAACACAGAAATCGGCTTTCAGGCGTTCGATAGAGACTGCTTCGGCAAACCTGAGTGGAACTGAGCTATTTTGTCGATCGGTAATTTTAATGGATTTAGCGATTTCCACCCCATGACCCGTATAAAGCAGATGTCTGGAGACGGCACTATAGAAAGCGTTTTTTCCCTTGAGACGTAGACTTTTCGATAAGTGTTCAGGAAGTCGGAGGTGTGTCCCTCCTTCTGTTCTCCCAATGTAACTGCTCCAGCACGTAAACGTAAATTTGTATATGCAGTTAGAGTTAACATGAGTAGGGTATCTGTCTACTTTTGATTGCATCAATGAGCATACTGTCCGACAGACGAGAACCAGCTTAACTTCAGGAAAGACCGAGGCTAGTGAGATGTTCAATCTCCAATGGTCACAGCTGTAGAATTTCTGAATTATAATATAATAATAATAAAGCTTTATTTCAGACAATATATGAACACATAGTTTAGAAATTTTCAGCGTATTTATCTCCAAAATATTTCCTCTTCCTCCGGGATTTACACGTAAAATAATTATCTGAAGTATATAATGTGAAGTAGCGTAGTTTCATATGATTGTTATTTTATTATAATTATTCCCATGCCTTCCCAGTGGAACATAGGGCTGGCTTCAACAACACATCTACACTTTGTTCTGTTCTCTGCCATCCTCTTCAACTGGCCCAACGATTGACCAAACTTTCTCATCTTTTCCTCGCCACACAATCTCCTCCATGTCACCTTCACATCGACGACCCAATCGTCGCTTCCCAAGTGGATCCCACCCGAGCGATGGCCTGCATTGCGCGCTATTTCATTCAGCGGCTTCCTCAATGTATGCCCGATCCATCCATCTCCACTTTCTCATACATATTTGTTGAGCGATCGGCTCTCGCCTGTTGGTTTGTTCCACTGCAGACTTCCTTGTTGCTTATTCGTTCTAACCAGTCGGCCATGTGATCTTCAGTATGGAGCCAGCCAGCGAAGTGGGCAGCTGTTGATGAAAGTTTGCAGTGGAAGTCGGTGGCATAGCGGTTAGGACGCTCGCCAACCATGCACATGGTCCGGGGTTCGATCCCCGGCCGACGCACTGCTTTACCTCGCTAAGCCAGAAATAAAAGCTGGTAAAGAGGAAAGGTTGGGCATGAGGCTAGCAACCCCATCCTGTAAAAATAAACACTCCTACAGAAACTTCAAGCCTCTAGCTTGAAGCCTTATGTTCCACTGGGGAACGTGAAGGAATAAAAAAAGTGAAAGTTTCTGATCCTTATAGAAGAACTGACCGACTGACTTGACATTGGTGTTGAAAAGCCAAATCTTGTTCCTTATGTTTAGGTTGAGTGCAGAAGATTTCCAAGCTGGATTTAGGTTGATGAAGGCGTATCTTGCATTTCCGATTTTGACTGGCTATGACATCTCCTTCCGTTCTGTGTGCTTGTAGTTGGAACGATGCTCCCCAGATAAGTGAAGGGGGCAAAATCTGTTAAAGCCATCTCACTGATGGTGATTTGTGCTGGTAGTTGTTGCTGTTGATTGGTTATCTTCATCACCTTTGTCTTCTCTGTGTCCACTTGAATTCCTGTCTTCGCTGTCTTCTTCTTCAACCACTTTGTTGGTTTTCACCTATAAGTCTTGGAGTTTGTGTGACATTCAACATAAATCATCCACCCGCGAAATACAGATGGTGGAAACACTGATTCCGGTGTCTGGGACATATGCAAGGAATGTCATCCCTGAGGCTTCCGTACAGGTCTCTTTTCGCAAGCCCTGGGACGGGATGGAAAATGTGGAGAGGTGGTCAGCCCATGACGTGAAGTCGTAGGATGAAGAATATTTGCGATGGGTTAGAATCGGTTGGTGCGTCACGACTCCCTGATTGGGGTCCGCGAAATAGCTTGACTCGATGGCTCAAAACGTTATCGGATATGGCCAAGAATCGTAATCAATGGCGGACGTGTTGTAATTTCCTTCTTTCTTCCCTTCTCGATGACAGTTGACAAATACTGTTTGAACTCTTTAAGTCTGATTGTTTTCCTTCCAGATGAAGTTCTTTATCCGTTCTCTACTTATATTTTTTACTTTCAATCCATGTTGTTTTATTTTTATTGTGTGGCGCATCTTTCTTGGTGCCATATTGTGCCAAGTGTTTTTCTGCGTTTAAAGAAATAGATAATCAAAGAGAATAGCACTGATTTTACAGAAACTAATATGCACCTAAAGAATATCATCCAACGTTCAATTAATAATGGAATCTTGAAACACTTAAAGATATCTTTAAAACTTATTGGGAAACTACTGCTTATATTAGGATACAGATATATCCAGATGACGATTCCCCAACAGGATGAAATGTGTGTTCTCAATTTTCCTGTTATTTACCCTGTCAACCAAATAATAATATATTAACAACAGTAATATTCATGCATTTGTTTTGAGCTTTATCTTCTGTACAACAAAACACCGAAATGATGAAATGAAACAGATAGAAGAAGAAGCGTTGGTGTTAAATAACTAAACTGAATAATTCATTAAGAAGACCATAAAAAGCTCAAAAGCTAAACAAAAATAATAGTGAAACTAATAATGATAACATATATAAGAAAGAATATAAGGCGTCTATAGTTTTACCATGTAAGGAGGGGACATCTGAGGCCCTCCCTGAGGAGGATTCTTAATAAAACAGAAATTAGGGCAGTATTAAAACCCACAAATTCACTCAGGTAGGACAAACTCTGTAGGTTGAAGGTCCCTGTCGGTTGACCCAGTTAGACAAAATAATATAACTGACAAAATACCTTGCAGTGACTGTGAGTTAAGTCAACTACATAGGTGAAACTAGTAGGTTGGGGGTAATCAGATTGTCGGAACACAAGAATTTAGCTAAGGTAAGAATGGTTGACCCCACAAGAGAAGATTAGTAACTTAGAGAAAAACTCAGCACTGCATTGCACTGCATGCATTAACTCACAACCACGCAGTAGAGTGAGAGAGGCTTAAAATTCTAAGAAGTAATCTATGTAGGTGGAGAGAGTGATTGATTACTGAATCCTGCCTGATTCATCGAGTCTACACCCAATACAACACATGCAACAGAAATGACTCAATGCAACTATCAGAGATATGGAAGATATTATTATCACCAGTCAGTCAAATCAGAGGAGGATAATAAACAATCTTAAAATTCTATATCAATTCACGTACATCATAACATTCTAACAAGTTACTTATTTTACCCATCTGATTGTATTTGATCAATAACACTCATATTTTTATTTCTGCACGTACATTATCCTATATTGATTTTATTCAAATGTCTTATCATCAACTTTTACTAATGTATATAAATGAAGCAAGAAACTTGTGTGAATGACTTGATATGGTTATGAGTGGCAATAGTTTGTGCTCGAAACGTCATCAGTTAATATTACTTTTTTTTTGGATTTACAGCTTGATTTCCACACCGTATTTTCAGTACAAGTGTGGAACTTTCAGCATGGATATCGGTTGCCCAAATTCAGGCATACCATAGATATCGGGTGTGCGCCGGCAGGGGTTCGAACCCCGGACCATGTGCATGGTCGGCGAGAGTCCTAACCACTGTGCCACCGACGCACAATATTACTTACTGTATAACAAACACTGTGTGACAGTTTGTAACGACAGAAGGCAAGAGTCAGGCAACAGATCATTTATTAAGGAAATCAACGCATATTTATATATTTCCTGTACATCACTATGGATATGTACACAAACAAACACAGTCTTCCGATTGGTTGTTTCTCACGACAAATCTTGGGAACGCAAATATTGACGTAAATTACTGTCTACCAATTTGGCTAGTAGACAGCTCTCACCAGAAGTTTATCAAAATAAACTCTTATCCATAATGGAGTTTAACTCTATCACACTGCTCAAGGTTTATACTTATGTCAATAATTCCCCTGCATATTTTGTAAATTAAACTAAAAAATAATAATATTCTTTTGTTTTTTCCCTCAATCGTTTTTTTTCTTTTTCAAAAGAATTACAGATAGTAATACACTCATAATTTCTTGTTCAACCTATTTCAATGATGATGATGCTGTGCTCAAATGGCAACGTGATAAAAATGATGTGAGTATGAATGAATTCAATCGATAATTAGTTGATTAGTATTGATTTTCTTTTGTCTAATTCATTAATTTACTTTGCCTCAGTAATAAGATTATTGTACACATTTGATCATAGGGAATAATAAAAAGACAGTTGCAGCGAAGAAAATTTTCTTTTCGACGAAATCATCAACTAGACAGCTGTACATTCGTGTATTCATAATAAATGGGTGGGAAAGTTCCAGAATAATTTCTGGTCAAGGGTCAGATTAATAAAATTACAATTAGAAGTTAAAATGCCATAATAAACAGGGTGAAGCTTACGGAATCCTTCGAAGTGAGGACAGGAGTAAGATAAGCTGGCTGCCTACTATCGCCAATGATTTTCCTGATCGCAGTAGACTAGATAATGCGACAAACAGTGGGCAATGAGGAAACAGGCATACAATGGACTCACACAGAAAACTTGGAGGATCTGGACTTCGCCGATGATGTATGTCTGATTTCCCACAAACTGGAAGATATGCAAGTGAAAAGCAACAAGTTGGCAGAAGAAGCATCAAAGATAGGACATCTTTCAGGTGAACACAGAGAAAACGGAGGTGATGAAAATTCCTGGCCAACACCAACAGCCACAGCAACAACAACAGACAGCAATCAGCATAAATGGAAGGAGCCTGAAAGAAACTACCTCCTTTACCTAATTGGGAAGCATTGTTTCAACTACAGGAGAACGGAACTGACGAGGATATCAAAGCAAGAATCGGGAAAGCAAGACAACCTTTCACTACTCTCAAGTCTGTGTGGAGGTCAACAGCACTGCTCAGCATCAAAAATAAGATCCAGATTTTCATCTTCAATGTGAAGTCAGTGTTACTCACTATACGGATCAGAGACTTGGCCAGCGCGTCATAAACAGCACCTCAAACAGACTACAGACCTTCATTAACAGTTGTCTTCGCTCAATACTCAAGATCAGATGGCCGGCCAGAAAACATCAGCAGCAGTGAGGGATCTCTGGTAATGAGCGAAACAACCAGGAACCGATTGTGAAACAAATAGGCAAGAAGAAATGGAGATGGATTGGCTGGCCATACTCTGAGGAAACCAACCATCAAGTGACATCACTAGACAAGCCATTGCTCTAGTGGAACCCGAAAGGGAAGCGGCGAGTTGGTCGTCAGTGCAAGGGGATGAAGACGTGTGGGCAGACGTGGAGCCAGGTGAAGACTCTAGCAGAGAACCGAATGCAATGGAGACGCACAGCTGAAGCCCTAGGTTCCTCTAGGAATTAAGGGAAACAATAATAATAATAAACAGGGGGATGGATAAAACTAAAACACTATCCAGCCTGGCTGATAAAAAAAGAACGAAAACTTGTATATACTTCAGTGACAGAACATCTGGTCAATTCGGAACATTCAGCGCCATTCGAAAAATCCTTCAAAATAATACACAAGATTCCATCAGACCTATCAAAGGGAATTAAGACATCTGGGCATAGCCAAGGCACTAGCCATCCAAAAGCTCAAACCCAAGCTATGTGTTCAAAAGAAATACTTTCAACCCTTGTCCCTGCCGTAGCCATAATAAACAGGTAATTCTTCTAATAGTGACTATCCCATTGACTTTCTTAGCCAAACTTCCTGTTTATTCATGTTATTTTTGAGTTTTTCTTAATCCCTATTTACACTACCATATTTTCATATCCGAACTTCCTGTATATTTTGTCATTTTATTATTTCTACATTTATAACCCCTAGTTGCACAATTTGTCAATCTCCTCAGTAATTACGATACTACTTTGTTTGAGTTCTATCCGTCCCTGTGTTTATTATGGCATTTTAATTTCTAATTGTAATTATATTAATCTGACCCTTGACCGGAAATTATTCTGGAACTTTCCTACCCATTTATTATAAATAACGAATGTACAGCTGTCCAGTTGATGATTTCATCGAAAAGAAAATTTTCTTCGCTGCAACTGTCTTTTTAATAAGATTGTATTACAAGGTGATTAGTTGATGTTCACATTTAAAGTAAGTTATAAAATTCACTTCATTTTAAGACGGATGACATCACCTACGAACATGTGTAAGACAGATTAACCACACGTGTTGGAGACTCTAGCAATGTACACGCATACACACACACACACTAAAAACACAGGAAACAGTCATCAGTTTATATGGTTACCATTCAATTATGACATTAAAAGCTATTTTACTGAATACCTTGTTTGGAACAAAATAAAAGTAATAATCGTGCTAGTTGGCACTCATCAGTCAGCAAGGCATATATGAAACCTCGAAGGAACTCATGTCTGTTCTGAGAGTCGAACCCGCGTTGTCACCCAGTGATGCAGTCGGATACAAACACGTTACCACTGAGCTATTCAAAATCGCTATTGACCTCCTGTAGTACTGTATTGGATATTTTTGATTGAACACTAGTCAGTAACTAGTGTAATGTGTCTAGTCTTATCTTTGGTGCAGACGGAATTGTATCAGTCAAGCTTGCAATGTGGCCACCATGCCACTAGGTGGCTCGCCATCACGGTGCACTCGAATCTCAGAAGAGACATGGCTTCCTTCGAGGTTGCAGATACGCCTTGCTGACTCACGAGTGCCAACTAGACCGAAATCTAGGTCGAACAAGGCTTCCTATGGCCAATTGCCTCCAACCGTCTAATACCAACAATTCACAGTGCACCATAATGGCGAGCCACCTAGTGGCATGGTGGCCACATTGCAATCTTGACTGGTAGAATTCAGTCTGCACCAAAACAGACAGCTAGACACATTACACTACTTACTGACTAGTGTTCAATCAGAAATATCCAATCCAGTCTTACAGGAGGTCGATTGAGAATAAAAGATATCTGCCTTTTTTAACCTGCTGGTTTCTCTATAAACTGCTATACTAAAGAAATAAGCATATATATAATTTATATTATTTTTCAGTCATCTGTTTGGACAAATGAACCAATCTATGTATTCGATCGTGAGAGTCGTTCCCTTCGACTGCCAGCTTACATGCGTAACAGTCTTTGCCTACAAATGCATGGAAAGAAGTCAATTGTTATGAATAGACCGCCTGTAGTCAGTACATAAACTTCAACCCACGTATTTTCGAGTTGTTGTTGTGTTGTTGTTGATGTTGTTTTTTTTAAATTTTTTATATTTTTTGTAATTTTCCACTAAGTGAGTGAGTGAATGGATGATGCTTGTTCAAATACTTTTTAAACAGCTTATTTTTTATCTTTGTTTATTTATTTATTGCCTAACAAAAACAAACTTTTTTTAATTATTCACCTAATGAAAATGTAACAAACAACACAATTCAGATTCAAAATTTATGTTCATTGTTAAATTTTCTCCGCCTCCAAAAAAATACGCACACACACACACACACACTTACACACACGCACACATGCATTCATACATACATACACGAGTTTACTTACCTGAGCTTAACTCCATCAAATGAGACTCCAAGTTAACTCTTTTTGATTTCTCGAATAAATCTGTATATACCCATGCTCATAAAGATATATCTTATATAAATCCATATTTATTGTCCAAAATCAGTCCGTATTTACATACAAATATGCAGTCCGTGATCAATAAACACTGGTGCATATATATATCTACATATAGACCCCTGCACATGCATCATACATTGTGAACAAGATTCCCGGTTGCACAATCGTCAGTTGTTCTTGTTTTTTTTCTATTGTTGTGTTGTCTTTCTCTGCTCATCACTTTCTATCCAATCTGTTGTTTTTGTTTTTGTTTTTTTACCATGAATAATGTGCTGTGAATGTTCTCCTTTTCTAAATACCACGACTTATAATAATAATGATAAGATATGATGTGGGGAATAAAATTACCTAATGCATAATTATTGTTTTCTATGAGACTATTTGATATTACCGATTGATTGGTGATGCACAATGAGGTGAGCAATATTGAGGTTAGGCGTCGAGTGCTAGGTAAGCGTTGAGGGGAAATCAGTCGACGAGACTGTGAAATTATATCGACTGAGATGGTTAGGATATGTGTTACACATGCATGCCTAGTCATCGCCTTGCTCGACGGGAAATGTTAGCTGATATAGGGTCAGGCTGGAAAAGAGCTAGTGGCGGTCAAACGAAAACATGGCACTAGTCAATGAAATCTACAACAGTTAGTCTAAGCCAGCCATGTAGGAAGGTGTAGACTTCCTGGTTGGAGTCCTCAGGATGGTAAAAACCAATGGTTGGAAACAATTGGTAACATGGCTCAAAATCGTTCTCAGTGGCTGGTGCAGATGCATCCACTCCTTGTGACTTATGATTTCCAATGAAACTGTTTTGTTCTTCGTTATTACTATTCCTTTGTCTCACACCTCTGTTTACTGTCTATATTATGCATTTCTCCTACTTTCTTCTCTTGCTTTGTGTGCTACATGTGGGGAGTGTGGCGACTTGAACTGCCGTACATATGTGCAAAGTTCTATGTCGAAAACAAACAGACAGACAGATGCGTAATGATTGAAAGTGAAATGAAAGGCTAAATCATGACAGTCATCGATTCAATAATCTGTGCGTTGAATCGAGGACATATTTCCCAAATATTGCCTATTCTTTTTTTTACAATATATAACCAATATCCAATTTCATGGGTGAGTAAGAACTGTATAAACGACTTTTGAGTAGTGGTTTGCAGAGATTTCATTAGTTTCAGGATTTCATCGCGATGTGACATCAGTTAGAGAACTGAACTGAAAATATTTAATTCCCGATATACGAATTTAAGACAAGCAACAAAGGTCAATAAAGCAGGATGATTTAATGAATTCATCAAATTTCGGTAGAACTCCTCTTCATCCGAATACTCTACATACACGGATTTATATGTACTATCGAAATTACATTGGGAGATATAAGACTGATGAGCAAATAAACTACATTGAATTAGTCATGCAGAAAGACAGGTGAGAATGTTTTTCCAGGTCATGTTGTAATAGATAAGGGGAGAGGAAGGATGAGAGAGATTAAAATTATGCGAGTAGACAATCGCCTTTCTGGACAACTTGAGTATTAACTTCCACAAAAACCCAGGTCAAATTGTTATACTCAGTTTGAAGTGTCGAGGATTGGCGACTGGTCTTTCCCAGATTGTTGAAGTGCACACTTCGTGGTGTTAAGGAAAACAAGTGTTGCAGCGTAATAAGTTCTCTTGATAGCTTTATCGAGTCTTCGTTTGACTACTTCTTGTGCATCATCTCCTTTGAATAGCTAACTGATATAGACAGATTTCTTCAGAACTGTTTGGATAGTTTTGCAAGGGCTAATGTCTTTAGAGTGTTTATTAATGAACTTCTCAGGATATCCATTCTTAGATAAAATATCCTTCGGGGCTTATATTTCATGCTCAATAGTACTGTCAGAACAAATTTTTGGTGCTCTATTGAACAGTGTTCTGACTAATTTCTTTTTATACTGGATTGGAACAAAGCTCTTGAAATGCGTGTACTGTCCTGTCCAACAAGACTTTCTGAATGTAGATCTTTCGATTGTGCTATCAGTTTCTTTTCACTAGGAAAACGTCTAGGAATTAAATAGTAGTAAGATTTTCTTCGTGTGGCATGAGTTGAATTTTATCAACATTTCTTCAGCTTTTGATATGCTTCCACAGACAACAGAAATTTCATCAACATGTCTTAGGTATACATCCGTATTTTGTATATGTTGTTGCAAGGTACCAGCATCTAGGCCTGACAAAAATAAGTCTGCAAAAAGTGGTCCGAGGGGGTTCCTAATTGCGACACCATCAATTTGACTGAATAGACGCCCGTTGAATTGGAACTGGACATTCTTGGTACATAAAAGTAGCAATTATTTCAATTCCGATGTTGGAATGTGTATGTCTTCAGCTTCTCTACATGATTGAAGCGTAATGCATTTCATCTTAATTTCAATCTCTCCCATACTCCCTCTCCCCTTATCTATTACAACATGACCTGGAAAACATTCTCACCTGTCTTTCAGTATGAGTAATTCAATGTAGTTTATTTGCTTATCAGTCTTATATCTCCAAATATAATTTCAATAGTGTGCATATATCTGTGTATGTAGAGTATTCAGGTTAAGAGGAGCTCTACCGAAATTTGATGAATTCATTAAATCATCCTGCTTTCTTAACCTTTGTTGCTTGTTTTAAAGTCAGGTAACCATTGGAAATCCATCAGGGGGTACTTCACAGCTGTTCTGTTAGCCTAGGTTGGTACTCTTCAGAAGTACACACCCACCGGGGTTGAAATCGAGGACCTTCCAAATACAAGGCGGACTCTTAAACCATTAATAACCTTTTTATTTTGAGTATTTAGGGAGGTCTTCAATTAATGTGACATCGATTTAGCTACATTTTAGATCTGCGTCATGAAAAATACTTATTTTAATTGTGAAGACATTAGCAATCCAAGGGATAAAACATCATTTGAAATGAATATTTGGCATGGTGAATAGACTCAGTAACCTTTTTGTCTTCATTTACAATCTAAGTTTAATGAGTCTGAGTTAAACTGGGGTGTTTTTCAGAATACAAAAACAATCCATTGGCTGACACCGATAATAATAATAATAACAGCTTTCAAGTGTTGGTTTGTAGGGATTTGATTGGTTACAGGATTTTCATCATGAGCTGACATTAGTTAGAGAACCACTGGGTTCGAATCCCGGTGGGTGCGTACTGATGAAGAGTCCAAAACTGGGACGAAACAGCTGTCCAGTACTCCCAGGTTTTCCAATGGTTCTCTAAGTAATGTCAGCTCATGATGAAAATCCAATAACAGCTTTGTTCTAAACAATATGTTAGCATTATGTATTTATTAGCTAAATAACGTTACACTATACCAAAAAGGGGTTAGGGAGAGGTTGAAGCCACAGAATGAGCAATCAGATGGAGGAGAAAATAAAGACATACAATTACTAGGACAAGGGGAAAGGCTCATAACTGCTTATTTCTGAACACATAAATCGGGCCTTCAGATGTCTGATAGAGATTGCCTTGACGAAATTGAGGAGAATTGAACCATTTTTTCTACCGATGATTTTAAAGGATTTTGCGATGTCCACCTCATGACGCGTATTGAGACGTAGGCTTTCCGGTACGTGTTCAGAAAATCGGAGGTGTATCCCTCCTCCTGTTCTTCGAATGTAATCGCTCCCACAAATACATGCAGATTTGTATACGCATTTGGAGTTAACACAAGAAGGGAATCTGTCTGGTTTTGATTGCATGAAAGAGGGACGGGGAGCAACTTAGCTGCAGGATAGACTGGTGAATGGCCAGTAAAGTGTTCAGTTTTCTATTGATTATTGTTGCAACATATTTTCACCTTAAGGATTTAGTTGAATGAAGACAGGTTTTTTCCCCAGTGTGATTTCTTTGACATTTAGAGCTTCACAGCTCCGAGACTTGTTAACGAATCTCTGTGGTTGGCTGCTGTTTTTCAAAATCATAAATTCTTCTTCTAAATTCTCTGAAGAGCATATTCTCATGACTATAATGAATAGAGTTTTTTACTACTGCTCGTTTATAACTGTTTAAGCAGCTGATGAGAAGCCAAAAAAATAAATGATTATACCATCTTATTCTGTACAAACTGTTGTTCCTGCTATATTCAAATATGTTAACAAATAGTAGAGAATATTCAGCAGGTTTAAATTCCAAAATATCTCCTTTTCCTACACGATCTTCAAATAAATTGAGAAGACTGAAAAAACAACAACAAGGTTTTATCTCACAGAGTCAGTATACATCACTGAAAACCACTGGAACGTTCACACGAAGATTATATGGTTCGCCTAAAGTGCACAAAAATGGTGTTCCGCTTCGACCAGTGCTCTAGATATGTTAAATTCACCATATCATCCCGTAGCCGAATGGTTAGTCGAACTCTTACAGCCTCTACATACTGAGGTGGTGAAACACAGTGTAAAGGATTTGTTGAAAGGATAAAAGATGTAAATGTTGACAATAAATTCATGATATCATTTGAAGTGTTTTCCTTATTTACCAATGTACCACTTATGGTAACAGTGGACTTTGTATGCGAAGAACTCATAAGACGAGACATCGATGTTGGCATTCCTATATCATTTATAAAAGAGCTTCTCTTGAAATGTACAATGAATGTCCTCTTTTTATTTAATAAGGAACTATATCGACAAATCCGTGGTGTGGCAATGGGGTCACCATTAGGATGCATTCTAGCCGACATTTTCCTTGCGAAACTAGAAAATGGGCCTTTGAAGGTTGTTACTGATGAACTTGAATGGTATTGTCGGTACATGGATGATACATTTTTGATTATGAAAAATGAGGAGGAAGCAAAAAACATCCTGGATAAATTTAACGAGGTTCATCCTGAAATAAATATTACTATTGAGAAGGAAAAGACTCCAGTATTTCATTTCTAGACACCTTTATGACCAGAAAAGAGGATGGCACAATAAGAAGAAGTTTATACAGAAAACCTACATCAACAGGTCAGTATACTCATTTTTTCAGCTTCGTGCCCTTAAAATATAAACGCAGTCTGATAAAGTGCTTGGTTCACAGAGCAATCTGCTCAGATGAATGTCTTGATGAGAAACTTAATAATATTAAACGGTTGCTGAGTGAAAATGGTTATCCTGAAAAGTTTATTGATAAGAATATGAATCTAAAATCAAAGCAGCCCAAGGTACCAACAGTTCCTTAAAAGGCTTTATTCTTACAAATCCAATTCCTTGGGGACAACATTAGCGAGATGCTAACACATCGCCTTAGAAATGCGGTAGAAAGAGCATTCACTGCTGCCGAATTACGCCGTATCTTCAAAACCGCCCACTCCTCCTATATGTTCGAGAGTAAAAGACAAACTGACTAATTTCGCCTCTTTCATGTGTATCTACCAATTTAACTGCTCCTGTGAAGTGAGCCAGTCAGTTGCATAGGCCGTACAATTAGGCGTGTTTCTCGTCGGATTTCCGAGAATCATCCTGGTTAAGTAAAGGACAAACAAAATCCATTCACTTAGCGCTATTCTATCTCATCTTGTGGATACAGAACACAAGATTGATGTTAACGAGGCTTACGAAGTTACTAACCACATCCAAACAAATCTTAACTTCACCTTAAGAGTTCGTCTACTAAATATTACTGAGACCGTTAGGATCCACATTAGGAAGCCTAATTTCTGTGTCTGAAAGAAGCTGGTTCAGACATTGTCCTTATCTTGGCTATCTAGGTTTGAATGACCTTCAATTTGTTGTGGTAATTTCCTTAATTTTAATTGATATTCTATTTGCTATTATATCTATATTATTATTATAGTTTAAGCATCTTTAATGAACTGTAATTTGATTGTTGTCTTACTTAACAAATCTATATTATTTAGAAAATACCAATATTGATATTGACTACTATTCTAGAATATTCTATGTATATAAACATGCATATATAATTGTAGAGCCAGAAGAGGAGGAAATTGTCGAAAAAGATACACTTTGCTACATTATTTTGTGTTTTATAGATATCTGAATGAATATTTTCGTTATTATTAAGTGCTTTTTTTTAAAAAAAGAATTACTAAAATTCAGCATAAATATATATTTATCCTATTGGTTACATGCGCACAGAAGTAAAAGTTAAAACAAAATAAGCATTTGAAATATAATGAAATCGTACTATTATTACTATTACTATTATTATTATATAGACACAATTCATTATTTCTTCGTTTCTTTACTCTGATATCCCCGTTTTCAGTAAATATTCAGCCTAATTATTTTTATAACAGACAAAATAGAAATAATAAAGACGCCGGATTTTAATTCTTAAAGAAAATCATTTGAATAAAACAACATTGAAAATTGAACACATACCAAACATTGAACAAAAGCCTTTTAATGCGAAATGATCTTAAAAAACAATTAATTCCCTTTATGAATTTAGGCGAAGCAATAAGAAGACACAATCAATCAAATCCCTACAAACCAATACTTGAATATCGATGAGATGCTCACCAGCGACTGGCTCTATTTGGGTAGGGTTCTAGTGGAAACTCGTCGATCGAGAGGTGCTTTGGCAACTACTTCGCTACCACGGGATGCCACCGACAATTATACATCTCATCCAACAGCTGTACGACAATGCTGCATGCCAAGTAATCCAAAAAGGGAAACTCACGGAATCGTTCTAAGTGAGGATGGAAGTAAGACAAGGCTGCCTACTATCGCCAATGATTTTCCTGATTGAGGGTGAGAGACTAGATAATGCGACAGACAGACAGTGGGCAACGAAGAGACAGGCATAAAATGGACCCACACAAAACACTTGGGGAATCTGGACTTCGCCGATTATATATTTATGTCTGATTTCCCACAAACTAGAAGATATGCAAGTGAAAAGCAACAAGTTGACAGGAGAATCATCAAAGACAGGGCTTCCTTCAAATGAACTAAGAGAAAACAGAGGTGATGAAGATTCCTGGGCAACATCACCAACAGCAACAACAACAGACAACAATCAGCATAAATGGAAGGAACCTGAAAGAAACAACCTCTTTTACCTATCCACCTGGGAAGCATCATTTCAACTACAGGTGGATGGAACTGACGAGGATATCAAAGCAAGGATCGGAAAAGCAAGACAAGCTTTCATTTCTCTCAAGTCTGTATGGAGGTCAACAGCACTCAACATCAAAAGTGAGATCCGGATTTTCAACTCTAATGTGAAGTCAGTGCTACTTAACATACGGATCAGCAACTTGTACTGCGCGTCATAAAGAGCACCTCAAACAAACTACAGACCTTCATTAACAGTTGTCTTCCCTCAATACTTCGCTCAAGATTAGATGGCCAGCCAGCCAGAAAAGATCAGCAACAGAGATCTCTGGCAATGAGCGAACCAACACAGCAGGAACCGATTGTGAAACAAATAGGCAGGAAGAAATAAGGATGGATTAGGCATACTCTGAGGAAACAATCCATCAAGTGACATCACTAGACAAGCCATCGCTCCAGTGGAACCTGAAAGGGAAGCGGCGAGTCGGTCGTCAGTGCAAGGGTGACTTGGAGGAGGTCATGTGAAGAGGAGATGAAAACGTTTCGGCAGACATGGAGCCAGATGAAGACTCTAGCAGAGAACCGAACGCAATGGAGACGCACGGCTGAAGCCCTATGTTCCTCTAGGAATTAAAGGAAACAATAATAATAATACAGTGATACATCATTCCCAAATGACAAATAAATTCACCTATCTATCTACCAAAGTATCCAAGTTTGATTGTAACATTACGGATATCATTATTTTTTTTGAAACAATATTTTTTCATTTCTGTTACTATGGTGATTTGAGGTGTTTGAAGTTAGTCTGAAAATTACAACTGTGTCTAGCTCCATGGAAATTTGAAAATGTAGGATACACCAAAAAGCATATGAATGTAAAGTATGATTAGTACTTAGCATGCATTAATATTAACATCAGCAACGCGGAAAATCTACAGGTAACACATCAGCCAATCAACCAATCAATCAGTCTTATATATATTACAAAGAGTTAACTCACCACAAAATCAACTGGATCCTCTGGTCGTACTTCAGTACATTTCAGTAAAGCTTTTGATAAATCTGGCATAATATATTTCATTAGATAATGACGCATTGGTAGTGAATGCGCTTCAGTGTATTGATAATTCTGTGCATTCAGCAAAGAAAGCCATCTATTCTAAATAATTAGTAAATATGATAAAATTAAAGGTGATTACAATATTCCACATCGTCAAAAATAATACTATTATTACTATTCGGCTGGCTTCCGATTGTAATATGCGGCTTCAGCAAACACGTCTGCACTTTGTTCTCTTATCTCAAATCCACTTTTAACTGCCCCCACGACTGACCATAGCCTGTGATCTCCTCCTCTCAGGATCTCCTCCATGTCAACCTCGGATACACGCCTAACTTTTCGTTTCTCAGTTTAGGTACCAATCGAGCGAAGGCCTCTCCCTCGATTTCAGTGTGTGTTCGATCCATCTCCAACTTCTTCTCACATATTTTTTGAGAAATACGTTCTTGGCTGGTTTGATACCATAGTTTCCTGTTCCAAATTCTTTCCAACTGGTTATTCGATCTTCATTATGGATCTGGAGAAGGCAGCTGTTTAACAAAAGTTTTAGTAGCCTTTGGAAATGCTTTTCGTGACGCGTTCACCACGTTTCTGACCCATATAGACGAATTGGCTGACTTCACATTCGTGTTGAAAATCCGAACCTTGTTCTTTATGCTGAGGTGGAGCGGAGAAGATTTCCAAACCAATTTTGGAGTGATGAAGGTGTATCTTCCCTTTCCGATTCTGACTACCTTTGACATCTTCGTCCGTTGCGCCTGTAGTTGAAAACATGCTTCCTAAATAAGTGAAGCAAGTAACCTCCTTCAGGTTTCTCCCGTGGTTGGTGATTGATGCTGGTTGTTGTTGCTGTTGGTTGATTGGTTTGTTGGTTGGTTATCTTCATCACCCCCTCCGTCTGCTGTATGTCCAGCTGGAGTCCTGTCTTCGCTGCCTACCTCTTCAGTCATTCTGTCGCATTTCGCCTGTAAGTCTTGGAGTTTTTGTGACATTAAACAGAAATCATCCACACGCGAAATCCACACCTTCTAGAGTCTTCTTATCAGTCCTATCTGTTCCTGTCTTTTCCTCCCAACGCTTAGTCTTCCACATAATCCAGTCCACTACAATTAAGAATATCATCGTTGGTGATGGTAGACAGCCTTGTCTAACTCCTCTCTTCACTCCTCTGTGGATCACCCGACATGTATTGTTATCATATAGCTGTTAAATAAAGTTGATAAAGATTAGGGTCGCTGTACTGTGTAGTGTTGAAGTAGTTTCCAAATTGATTCGTAGCCAACATTGTCGAAGGCCTATTCGAATTCGATGAATCCTAAATCCTGCTTATTCTTGAATTAATCAGTGAATTAAATTATTAGAAATCAGTCAAATTAATGAGTCAGTCAGTAAGTAGATTTTAAACCTAAAATAATATATATGTGTGGTGGGGTACGTACATACTACTAATTCATCGACATGAGTAGTTGAAAAGCGCTAGTATCAAACAGAAGTAGTACTTGTTAACCAGAACTAAGTGACCTTAAAATTGGACAATCGTTCCACTCGTTTGTGGCTAGCTGAGCCTATCACAGGTATACCCAGATTAAATTAGCTCAAAGAGCTGAATCAGCTCTAAAAACCAGAATTGTGTAGCAGTTTGCAAGTAACGGATTCGATTCAATAAGTGTGTGGTGATCTAATCCAATAGAAAACAACATCTCTAAGTTGAAATAATATATATATTCAACAAGTAAATATATGGATGGTATATGGATGACGCCTTCATTCTTTGTGATAATTGATTCGGATAGGAGTACAATGATAAGTGAATCCAACCAAGTACATTTGGCTATGAAATTCATATGCGAAGAGGAATCCCAAAACAGAATTGCCTTCCAAGGATGTCCTCCTTACAAGAAAACCAGATGGTAGCATAAAAAGAAATTTGCATAGGAAAAGTACTTGGACAGGACAATATACACATTTTCACAGCTTCGTTCCTCTCAAGTACAAAAGAAATTTAGTAAAGACCCTCACTCGGCCACAGGGTTAGAGCTATATGCTCAGAAGAAGTAATTGAAGATGAATTAAGCATTGTATGTGATACTTTGATTGAAAATAGCTATCCCGAATAATTTATCAAGAAACACATGACAAAGAAAGCAGAAAAAGACTGCTCACTATCCGTAAACAAGAAGCCTCTTTATATAGGACTACAATTCAAGGGCGATAAGCCAAGTGAGCTAATTACGAAGAAATTAAGAAAATCAATTCAAAGAACTTTTAATGCTGGCGAACTACACGTGTTATTCTCTACATGACCGATGGTGTTACCTCGACTGAAAGATGAAGTACCTGGACTAGCTAGCCACTTCTAATGGTATCTACCAATTCAACTGCTTTTGTGGGGCGAGTTATATCGGCTGTTGCTCCAGGAACTTAATTTTTCGTGCTCGCTCGAGAACATCTCCCAGTATGGCTAAGAAAGGGTGTAGTAAGAACCATCTGGTGCAAACCAGCCACAAAGCCAGCCAACATTGAAGAATCCTTCTCTATCATCATCTCCCGTGTGTCAAATAAATTGCCAAAAACATCGAAGCACCGCATGCTACAAACAGCAGAGACTATTGCAAATCGCCTCAAAGAACCAGTGCTCTATGTTCAAAAGAAGCAACTCCAGCCCGTACTGCTGACCTGGCTGGCCTTCAGTAGAGACTATAAATTCATGAATTTGTAATACTATCTTTCCTAATTTTTCTGACATTCAGCTTATGTTATTTATGTTGGTGCTATTGAAAGGTAGTCTATTGATGTTATTGATTCGATGTTATTCAAACAACATTAATGTTGTTCATAACCCTAATTCATTCATTCACTATAATATATGCATATATAACTGTAAAGAAGAGGTCATCGAAAAGAGTACTCTTTGCTCAGTAACCATTCTTTTGAAAAAAAATTTTAATGGGCATTTTTAATCAGTTAAAATATACTACTGTCAGTTACTGTACAGTAAATAACCTCAGTGAGGAATTTAAATGCACAATACATACCATTAATAAGTGTCAGTAGTTAAAAGCCACTCACATCAACCGATATTGCTGGCTTACTATATCTAGATGGTCTAAACGCCGTACAGTGTTGTTCAACTCATTCAGGTCCTAGCTTGTCACCTGCTTGACAGGGTATTTCAGTTAAGTTGTCAGATAAGTCATATACTGTAATGTGCATATTTTGCATTTCCAAAGGGAACTGTGCACTACGAATATCACCAAAAGGATTTGAAATTTTAAGATACTATCGAGGCATCTGTACATGACACTCATACGATACGACGTGTTTATTTCTTAGTCTAACATGATGCACGGCGTGCACTACTGACAAGATTTATCAGTAGTATATGAAAAGAGACGTTCATCGGAACAAAAAAATGTCAAATAGTGAAGAGGTAGACTTGACGTTATTATTATTATTGTTCCCTTGGGTTCCTAGTGGAACATAGGGCTTCAACTGAACGTCTCCACTTGCTTCTGTCTTCTGCTGTACTTTCCACCTGCATCCATGTTACTCCATACTGTCTCAACTCTTCTTCACACGATCTCCTCCATGTCACACTTCGACGTCCCACTCGTCGCTTTCCTTTCGGGTTCCACTCGACCACTGGCCTGACGCGCGGTGTCACCCAGCGGCCTCCTCAGCGAGTGTCAAATCCATCTCCACTTTCTCCTGCATATTTGTTGAGCGATTGGTTCTTGTTTTGTTTCTTCCCATAGTTTGTTTCTTGTTGGTTCTTGTTCTTTCCGGCCATCTGACCTTCAGTATAGAGCCAGCGAAGACAGTTGTTGATGAAGGTCTGCAACAGGCTGTTGGAAATATTCTTTGTGACACACTGGCCAAGTTTCTGATCCGTATAGAAGAACTGACTGACTTGACGTTTGTATTGAAAATCCGAATTTTGTTGTTGATGCAGGCTGAGTGACAGCGGAAGATTTCCAGATTGGTTTCAGGTTGATGAATGTGTTTCTCGCCTTCCCGATTCTCGATTTGACATCGTCGTCCGTTCCTCCTGTATTTGAGACAGTGCTCCCTAGATAAGTGAATGAAGTAACCTCTTTCAAATCCCTCCCGTTGATGGTGATTGGCACTGGATGGTGCTGCTGCTGTTGTTGGTTGGTTATTTTCATAACATCCGTCTTGTCTTTGTTCACCTGGAGTCTTTTCTTTGCTGCTTCTTCGACCAGTTTGTCGGTTTTCGCTTGTAAGTCTTCGATTTTGACGTTAAAGAGAGCAAATGAACCAGCATTGAGGTAAAACTTTGGAGACAAGAAAAGAAGACGAAGAAAGGTAGAATTAACACAACACAGAATATCTACGCAGATAGTCTGTTGAAGATAAGGTGTACATAATTTCGCTACATAGAAGGGTATTGAAACCCAAATAAACATCCTGTTACGTTGCCAAGTCTGTTTTCTTCTACCACCACAGATGTGCTAAAGGAAATGAACATTTGTTAGTCTGGGCTGATAAACCGATGGAAGGCAAAATTCCAAGAGGAGTAGAGAAATCCTTATCAGTATTTATCAACTTGAATCATTGAAATTGAGCAACATTTTGTTATATTGTTACATGGAATGACTTTTAAAAATAGATGAAACGGAAATTTGCTTATTATAGGACTATAGAGTAGTTAATATGTAGTTGGTCCATACAGTGCTGGATGAGCAGTCGACGAAGATTCTCGTGCAGTGCTTTGTACTTTTTATGGGCATTTAAAAGTCAGGAGACAACAGTATCATTAAGAACGCAATCTTCAGCGAAGAGACTCTTTTCAACGAATTTATTATCAAGCTGTACAATCGTATACAATCAGATATGCTCAAAAATCGTCTCTCTAAATCAGTCAGTAAGACGTTCTATGCAGCAAAATTACATACGACGTTCACTAGCTCCCCCATCTGGCCGCCTCCGTGTGCATCTATCAGTTCACCTGCTCTTGTGGAGCAAGGTACATTGGCCGTAGTCAGAGGACGCTTTCCACAAGGATACGAGAACATATTCCAGCATGGTTTTACAAGGGAGAAAGGAAGTGTGTACGAAGCTCTGTTCTGGAACACCTGATCGACTTCTGTCACTCTGTCAACCCTGACCATGATTTTAAGATCATCTACCGAATCCATGCTAGCTCCCCTCGTTTTCTTTGTTACAGACTTCTAAAGACAGAGGAGGCCTTGGCAATTCATGACTTTAAGCCAGACCTTTGTGTACAAAAGGAGTATGTACAATCCCTACTTCTGCCTTGGCCGTAGAGGGATAGACATTTATTTATTTTGTTTATTTAGTTATTCTATGTACTTTTCCCTTATTACTAGAATTATTATTATTATTATCATTATTATTATTATTACTATTCTCACTCTGAATCTTTTCCACTTGACCCACTTGACATTTTAAACCCAAAATTATTCATTTTTATATTTTTATTTTTACAATATTGAATTCTATCTTATCAAATTTCACACCATGTTATGTAACATTTTATATTCGCCTACTAATCCTATAATTATGTACCCCTTTCCAAAATTCTATACACCTTATGTATTATTCTATATACGACATTAATTATTTTGCCACTTGACATTAAACTATGATTATAATCACAAATATTTTAATTGCATTTCATACCACTATTATTATTTCATGTGTTCACGCCTTTGATCTAATTCCCTCACCGGATATAATTTCCTAAAAAACCATATATATACGATTGTACAGCTTGATAATAAATTCGTTGAAAAAAGTCTCTTCGCTGAATATTGTGTTCTTAATGCTACAATGGGAATTATTAAATTATTGCAACAGTATCAGTTGAAGTCGGGTTGAACTGAAAAACCAATAAAAACGCTGAAGAAGCGGTCAGCGAAGATAGGAGTTTAAGTGAACATAGAGAAGACGGAGGAGGTGATGAAGATAACAAACAAGGCAAAACTGACACCTTCATCACTCCGAAATCAGTTTGGAAATCTTCTCTACTCCATCTCACCAGTAAACAACAAGGTTCGGATTTTTAACACAAATGTTGATTCAGTCATTTATGCTACATGGGTCAGAAACTTGTCACAAAAAGTATTTCTAACAGGCTACGGTAGACTGTTATCAACAACTGCCCTATTCGCTAGCTTCATACTGAAAATCAAATGGCAGGCAGGGCAGAAAGAATTGGTCACAAGAAACTACAGGGATAAACTAACAAATAACCTAATGCTGTACAAATATGTAGGAGAAAAATGGAGATGAACTGCGTGCACTCTGAGGAGACTATCGAATGTCATCGCTCAACAGGTTATAGCTCGATTGTAACCCAGATGCGGAGCGACGAGGTGAACCTTTGCCTGAGTGTGACATGATGGACAAGATGAGAGATTATGGGCAATAGTGGGCACAGTCGGAGAGGCCAGTAGAAAATAGAACAAAGTGGAGTTGAAGTGTTGTTGAAGTCCTATATTCCAGTTGGAACCCAAGGGAATAAAAATGTGAAATTATAACTTTCTCCACTTAGATATACGCTGATTCATTCACTCTTCAAGATAACAGAATAAGTAGGCGATTCATTAATTCTCAATAGTTTGCTTTGTAGAGATGAGATTTGTTTATAAGAGTTCGACCACGAATTGCCATCATTCTGAGAACCATTGAAAACCAGCCACAGGGAGTACTGGACAGCTGTTTGATCCTAGTTTTTTGAGAAACATCGATAGTACGCACTCACCACCAAGGTTCGAACCCAGGACCTTCCGGTTACAAGGCAACCTCGTAGACCATTCAGCCACTGGGACTTTCCCGATTCAATGACCAGAGCATGAATTCTATCTGCTACCAACCAATGTCATCGGTGGGAACTCAATCCTCACTCCCAACTGGATGGACCTCACTGGTCACGACTTCTCACTAGAACTCCAGGAAACTCTGTCCAGTAGCAAGTCACTAGCGTGCATCAGATTAATTTTCAAAAGTTTGATTTGTAAGGATTAGCTTTATTTACACGAGGTTTCCCAATTTATCAGAATACAGCAAATTCGGTCAGCCATCAAACGCACATTCTACGCCACATCTCTTTTTCTCCCTTGCTGAACATTTTCGATCCCTGTACCTACGAATAAAGGACTAAATTCTATTGACTCTACTTCAAACTGTATCTACAAGTTCACCTGCAGTTGCGGTGACACCTATATAGGTAGAACAAATAGAATGTTCCAATATGGTCGTCGGAAAGAACATGTTCCAAAATGCTTATTAAAACATATAGAAATCCCAACGCGATTAATCTCAATAGAAATCCAGCATCATCCATTGCTAAACACTGATTAATGTCAGGTCACAAAATCAATATTAATGACTGTTTCACAATTATTTTACATAACTCTAGTTCAACGTTATTGAAGGTGACGGAAGCACTTTGGATTAATCACACACAGCCTAAACTGTGTGTACAAAAATGCAACAGACCTCAATCTTCGCCTACCAGGGACTAGTTGACTTATGTAAATATAATTGGTCATCAGTATGTACTTTTGTTTTTTGTATAACTGAGTATTTGTCATACATTTTATTTTATTATTTTGAACCAACCATGTTAGTTACAAAGCGACTGATTGTAAAGAAACTACGAAATGACGATATCATCTCTCGAAATTTGCCGTCTAAATGCCTTATTCAAATTTTTGTTTATGCTTTGATATGACCACCTTGTACACTTTTCAGACTTAATCCTGCTTACTTGTGGATGAACATTAGGTGAATATTCAGCCAAGAAAAAAAGTGTATTTTGAAAATAAAAAAATTCATTCACTAACCCAATCATCTTGATATTGTTGAAGTAATTTAGCTTCTTCCTTTTCGTCTCGTTCCATTCGACTTTCAGAGAGTTTCATCTTGACAGCTTGTAATTCTTTCAAATTCTTCATAGCTCTTTGTTGCATTTCACATTCACTTGGTTTTGATGATAATAATTTTATAGAAGGTAGATTTGGCGCTTCCTGACGTCCGATCACCTTACGTACTTTTTCAAAACAATCTTCTTGTGGACCATTTGTACCAATCACCTAAATAAAAAGGTACAATCATGCTTGATATATTAGTAAATTACAATTAATAATGATAATAATAATAATATCATTATTATTGTTTCCTTTAATTTTTAGAGCAAAATAGAGCTTAAGCCTCACGTCTCCATTGCATTCGGTTCTCTGCTAACGTTTTCACCTGGCTCCAGCTCCACGTCTACCCATATGCTTTCATCTCCTCTTCGCCGCTTCCCATTAGGTATCCACTCGAGCGATGGCCTGGCGTGTGATGTCACTCAATTGATGGTTTTCTCAGAGTATGACCAGACAATCCACCTCCATTTTTCCCTGCATATTTCTTGAACAAACGGTCCCTACTCAGTTGGTTCGCTCCCAGAGATCCCTGTGGCTGATCTTTTCTGGCCATCTGATCTTGAGTAGTTTTGAGCGAAGACAGCTGTTGACGGAGGTCTGTATCTTGTTCGAAGTGCCCTTCGTGACGCGGCGCCAAGTCTCTGATTCGTATAGTAGCACTGACTGCACATTCGAGTTGAAAATCCGGATGTTATTTTTCATGCTGAGTGCTGTTGACCTCCACACAGACTTGAGACAAATGAAAGCTTGTCTTGCTTTGCCTGTGATCCTCGCTTTGATATCCCCATCAGTTCCATCCGCCTGTAGTTGGAACGACGATGCTTCGCAGGTTAGTAGGTAGGTAGGTAGATAAAGGATGTTGCTTCTTCCAGATTCCTCCCATTTATGCTGGCTGGTTGTTGTCTGTTGTAGTTGCTATTGCTGTTGGCCAGGGATCTCCATCACCTACCTCTGTTTTCTCCATGTTTACCTGAAGGAAGTCCTATTTTCTCTGGATGCTTCTTCTGACAACTTGTTGCTTTCCACTAGTATATCTTCCAGTTTGTGGGAAATCAGACATAGATATATCATCAGCGAAGTCGAGATTCCCCAAGTGTTTTGTGTGGATCCTTTTTATGCCTGTCTCCTCGTTGCACACTGTCTGTTTGTCGCATTATCCAGTCTACCACCTACAATCAGGAAAATCATTGGAGATAGTAGGCAGCCAGCTTGTCTTACTCCCATCTTCACTTCGAAGGATTCCATGAGTTTCCCGTTGTGGATTATTTGGCATGCAGCATTGTCGTACAACTGTTGGATGAGGTGTATAAATGTTAGCAGCAACCCGTAGTAGCGAATTAGTTTCCAAATTATCTCTCGATCGATGCTGTCAAAGGCCTTTTTAAAGTCAATGAAGTTGAGATACAGAGCTGACTGCCATTCCAAGCTCTGTTCAATGATGATGATCCGTAGTGTTCCGATTTGATCAATGCATGACTTGTTCCTCATGAATCCAGCCTGTTCCAGTCGAAGTTTTTCATCCAGGGCGGCGTGTTTGATTCTCTCCAGGATGATGCGGCTTAGTATTTTACTTGGGATGGACAGGAGCATAATGCCACGATAGTTCTTGCATTGACTTAAGTCTCCTTTCTTTGGCAGTTTGAATAAGTAGCCTTTCTTCTAATCCGCAGGTACCTTACCCTCTTTCCACACCTTCTCTAATAATGGTGTCATCAAGTACACTGATGTCTCGGGATAATAATAATTAATAAAATTTAAAAATTCATACAAACAATATGGACAGATTATTCATTGTGAAACACTGAATCAAAATATTCATTTAATGAACAACCTTGTTTACTTCTGATTTTACTTTAGATATAATCTTGAAAAAGGCTATATTATGGCCAAGCTATATCAACATATTATATATATATATATATATATCATGAGCTAACATCACTTAGAGAACCATTGGAAAACCAGCAGTGGAGTACTGGACAGCTTAACTCAGGACCTTCTGGTTACAAGGCTAGCGAGCTCGTACACCATTCAGTAGCCAATGGGACCCAACCCGATACAATGGCCAGTCAGTCCATGAATTCTAACTTCTGCCAATCCATGACATAGCGCGACCATTTCGCAATGTCTTCTTCGATGAGTTACTACCTCACCTTCAACCTGATGTACCCTACTGGTCACGGCTTCCCACCAGAACCCCAGGTAACTACCTACCTGAATAGAGCCAATCGCTAATGGGTGGGTGCGTACTAATGAAGAGTCCCAAACTAGGGCGAAACAGCTGTCCAGTACTCCCAGATTTTCCAGTGGTTCTCTAACTGATGTCAGCTCATGATGAAATCCTCCATGCAATTAAAAACACAATCAATCCCTACAAAACCATTACTTGAAAAATTTAATTTGAGTCATTAAAATCCACAAAACTAAATAAGGTTGCCCAATTTGTTGTCTGTACATTAAACAGTTTGAAGTGAAAATTCACCACCTTTACCTTCGGAGATTAAAATTATTCCGATCACATGCAACATCTGGTTGGCTTGTGATATCATAAACTGCTACTAAGGAATCAAGCATAATTGGATGACTGGGTATTATTACTGACTGGTATGAATAGTTTGATTTGGCCCAGACATTTTTTATTTTTTAATTTTTTATTTTGATTACAGCTTGATGCCACACCATATTTTCAGTACAAGTATGGAATTTTCAGCATGGATATCGGTAGCCTAAATTTTGCAGGCCAACCATAGATATCGGGGGTGCGTCGGCAGGGGATCGAACCCCGGACCATGTGCATGGTCGGCGAGAATCCTAACCACTGTGCCACCGACGCATTTTTCTGAGCTGAGTCTAATCGAGATACATTGCTGATCAACTCAGCTTCGGTGTTTGAATCACTTCGTTTTATGGCTGAAAAACACTGCTGTTTGGCGTGTGTGTGTCTGCCTTAAAGGTACTTACTCATTTTACGAAAACTTTTATCCCATAGTGATTTTGCAGGTTTGAATACCACATTACCGCAAGTTTTATCAAGGTTTCAGCTCAGAGTTACTGATATTCTTTCTGCAGAGTCTTCTAAACTTCCTCTTAATTACGCTGCAATCAGCGTTTAAGCTAGTAACTCTTTCAGACATTTACTTATTTGAACCTTGTGATTAATAATTCAGTCTTCTGTTTACACTTATTCAATTCAGTTTCGATTTTAGATTTCGACTGATTGGACCGAAGCGCTCGGTCTCAGGTTGACATGTCTGTTGGCTTTTCGTGCAGATGTCTAAGCAAGTAATTAGAAGTTAATTGGTGGATGGTGACTAGCGTTGGAATCCACTAGGATGCGCATTTCATCCCGTTTGGGAGTCGTCAACTGGATGTACCTGCACTTCCAAGTCAGTGATTGTTGATGTTCCCACTGAGACTCGAACCCAGTGCCTTGAACTAATTAAATAATCAGGCAAATACCTCTGGTGACTATATTTGATATAAGCATACATTAAAAGAAGCAAAAACGAAAAGACAGGGATATCCTGGACCGACGTGAAGAACCTAGAAGACCTGGATTTCGCGCGTGGATGATTTATGTTTGATGTCACACAAAATCGAAGACCTACAAGAGAAAACCGACAAACTCGTCGAAGGAGCAGCAAAGACAGGAATCCAGGTGAACATAAACAAGACGGAGGTTATGAAAATAACCAACCAACAACAACAACAGCAGCAGCAACATCCACCGCCAATCACCATCAATGGGAGGGATTTGAAAAAGGTTACTTCATTCACTTATCTAGGGAACATTGTCTCAACTACAGGAGGAACGGACGAGGATGTCAAATCGAGCGAGAATCGGGAAGGCGAGAAACACATTCATCAACCTGAAACCAATCTGGAAATCTTCGTCACTCAACTCAGCATCAACAACAAAATTCTGATTTTCAATACAAACGTTGAGTCAGTCAGTTCTTCTATACGGATCAGAAACATGGCGGGTCACCAAGAATATTTCCAACAGCCTGTTGCAGACCTTTATCAACAGCTGTCTTCATTCTATACTCAAGATCAGATGGCTGGAATGAATCACCAACAAGAAACTATGGGAACAAACAAAACAAGAACCAATCACCCAACAAATATGCAGGAGAAAGTGGAGATGGAATGGACACTCACTGGCTGAGGAGACCGCTGGGTGACACCGCGCGTCAGGCCATAGCTCGAGTGGAACCCGAAAGGGAAGTGGCGAGTGGGACGTCGAAGGGTGACATGGAGGAGATCGTGTGAAGAGGAGTTGAAACAGTATGGACTAACATGGATGCAGGTGAAAAGTACAGCACAAGACAGAAGCAAGTGCAGACGTGTAGTTGAAGCCCTATGTTCCACTAGGAACCCAAGGGAACAATAATAATAATAAAACAAGTAATATACACTTACTGAACTGAAATCTTTATCCATGTCAATAACAACTGGATGAATTTCTCTGATATCAAAATACGTCATCACATTCTCTTCGGTATCATCTGGAGTCTCAGGAATCGGTGGAATGTGGGCAAGCCTTAATTCTTCTAAAGTTGATTCAGTTTTTGTATGTTCTTCTTCTTCGCCAACGTCTTCACCTTTTTCACTATCACGTTCTCCTTCTTCCTTCGCTTTTTCGCTTGGTAATGCATCATTTACTCCCTCTTTTGTTTTTTCATGTTCATCATCTCTTTCTTGACCACCGCCGCCGTCAATTCCATCTTCAACTGTAGCTTCTTCTGCTGCCAATACTCTAAGTAGTTCTTTTTGAGCTTTACGCAGCTCCCTGCGTTCTTCTTTTTTTTCTTCATGAACTGAATTAATTTATAAGAGAATTATATAATTATAAACCTGAATACTTAATATTATTATAGTAATCTGCCAGTATCAACTATAATTTATATAAGCAATCAGCGTTGGTGATTGTTGTATGCATTGTGTTACTGAAGTTTGACTTTTATCCAATGGCTAATCACAACCTCGTCGGTGGCACAGCGGTAGAATGCTCGCCAACCACGCCTTATGTGGTTTGGGGTTCGATCCCCGGCCATGGACGCACTCCGAAACCTCGATAAGCCAGTAGTATGACTGGTAAAGAGGGAAGGTTGGGAGTGAGGTTAGCAACCTCATCCCGTAAAAATAAACACCACTGCTGCTACCGAAACTTCAAGCCTCTAGCTTAAAGGCCCCCCTGTATGTTCCACTGGGAATGTAAGGGAATAAAAAAATCACAACCTCACCAGAAATCTAGCCAATAACTGCCACATTATTGAAGGCACACATTGCAGTTCAACCATTTGGTAGGCATACAGTGGTCGGATATGTGAACAGATGCTTATTGATAGCACTGGTTAACAATACCTTCTTATATCATGAAATGAAAAAATAAGCAGGATTGAATTTCAGCCGAATTAGTCAATGTTATCCGGCTCATGCCATGAGTTGATGATCCTGAGTTCAATCTTTCTCGCAGAGGTTAGTTTATATCAAACTAGAAAGAAACAGCTCATCAAAGTCCAAGAATCTGTATGCTTTTCAAGGAGACATCTTTTCCTGGAATTCATCAACTAAAAGCCACACGACTTGAATTCGTACTGCTTATTTTATTGGTATATATACAGAGAAAGACTTTTTTTCAAAGTAAATTTGTACAAGTTAATTATCTGGTATTTTAAAAAGATTGCCTGATGGAAGCTGTAAATTTTGTCTATAACAAGCCTATGATGAACTTTTATTGGTATAGGAAAATTGTGCAAAATAAAGTATTATGAATAGCCTAAAACATCCTCAAAATGTTTCTACACTTCCTTACTTGGCCGGCTGAAAGCAGCAGTGAAAGAGTGCTTCAAAACCACCCCCTGTTTTGCGTTCGGGAGTAAAAGATAAACTGCCTAATTTCTACTCTTCTATGTGTATCTACCAATCTAACTGCTCCGATGGAGCCAGTTACATAGGCCGTACAATTAGGCGTGTTTCTCGTCGAATTTCCGAGCATCACCCTATGCGGTTAAATCAAGTAAAGAACAAACAAAATCCATTCACATAGCGCTATTCTATCTCATCTTGTGGATACAGAACACAAGATTGATGTCACCGAGGCTTTCAAAGTAATCTACCGCATTTAAAATAGCCTTAACTTCACCTTAAGAGTTCGTCTACTTAATATTGCTGAGGCCGTTGGGATCCACATTAAGAAGCCTAATTTGTGCATCCAAAAGAAGCTGGTTCAGACATTGTCCTTACCTTGGCCATCTAGGTTTGAATGATCCTGAATTTTTGTGGAATTTTACTAATTTTTGTTGATATTCTATTTGCTGTTATATTTTTATCATTATTATTATTATAATTTAAGCATCTTGAATGAACAGTAATTCCACTGTGATCTTACTTTACAAATCGATATTATTTAAAATACACTAATATTGTTACTGACTACTAATCTAGAATATTCTGTGTATATAAACACACATGTATATAATTGTCGAGCCAGAAGAGGAAGAAATTATCGAAGAGGATATTCTTTGCTCAATTATTGTTTGTTTTTGTTTTTTTCTTGAATTGAGACGATAACTTGGCTTGACCACTCCCACCTCTTTCCAAAGCTGAAACCCCAGGTCAGCTAACATTCTCGGAGGAGCAAGGCGATGTCTCAGCATGTTTAACGCGTGTCCAAGCCATCTCAGTTGTGATAACTTCACAACCCCATACAATTGACTTTTCTTCCCTACATATAACACTACACGCATAATCTCCTTATCTCTGAACAAAAATTATACCACTCGGCATAGGAAACTGTAAGCAGACAATTATAAGCAAAAACGCCTAAAAAATGTGTCCAATTAAAACAATATTTCTGTTGTGTCAAGATGTGAGAGAAAACATACATTTCTAATTTAACCTTGATTTTGAAATCTTACTATGGAATAACTTCTTGTATTAGCGTTTCACCAACATCTTATATGTAGGTATACAAGCAATCCTTTGAATTTTATAATTCTCACCTCCGATGCTTTTATGTTTAAATCTCTATAAAATTATCGACCGACATGACTCTTTTACACTTCACACTTGGTACCCAGCTTCAGTATTACATATTGTACCAGATCGTAGCATTACTACTATTATTAGTGTTTCTTTTAGTTCCTAGAGGAATACAGGGCTTCAGCCACACGTCTCTATTGCATTCGGTTCTCCGCCAACATTTTCACCTGGCTCCACGTCTGCCCACATGCTTTCATCTCCTCTCCACATGACCTCTTCCATGTCACCCTCGCACCGACAACCAACTAACTCGCCGCTTCCCATTCCCCTTCCACTCGAGTGTGATGTCACTTGATGGTTTGTCTTTTCAGAGTATGACCAGCCAATCCACTTCCATTTCTTACTGCATATTTCTTCCACAGTTGGTTCCTGCTGAGTTGGTTCGCTCCCAGACATCCTTCACTATTGCTGATCTTTTCCGGCCGGCCATCTGGTCTTCAGTAGTATTAGGCAAAGAAAGCTATTGATAAAGATCCATAGTTTGTTCGAAGTGGTCTTCGTGACGCGCCTAGTCTCTGATCCGTATAGTGAGTAGCACTGACTTCACATTGGAGTTGAAAATATGCATCTTGTTCTTCATGCTGACTGCTGCTGACCTCCACACAGACTTGAGAGATGAAAGCTTGTCTTGCTTTACCCGTGATCCTCGCTTTGATATTCTCATCAGTTCTATCCGCCTGTAGTTGAAACGCTGTTTCGCAGGTAGGTAGGTAGCTAGGTATGTGTGTAGGTAGGTAGGTAGGTAAATGAGGTTGCTTCTTTCAGATTCCTCCCATTCATGCTGACTGATTGCTGTCTCTTGTTGTTGGTGGTGTTGTGTTGGCCAGGAATCTTCATCACCTACCTGTGCTTTCTCCATGTTCACCTGAAGGAAGTCCTATCTTCCCTGGATGCTTCTACTGCCAACTTGTTGCTCTCCACTTGCATATCTTACAGACTTATATCGTCGGCGAAGTCCAGATGCCCCAAGTGTTTTGTGCGAGTCCATTCTATGCCCGTCTTTTCGTTGCCCACTGTCTGTCTGTCTGTCGCATTACCCAGTCTACCGCCTACAATCAGGAAAATCATTGGAGACAGTAGGCAGCTAGCCAGCCTTATCTTACTCCCGTCTTCACTTCTTCGAAGGAATCCCTGAGTTTCCCGCTGTGGATTCCTTGGTATGTATAATATGATGCATAACTGTGGGCGGCACCCTGTAATAGCGAAGTAGTTGCCAAATCACCTCTCAATCGACGCTGTCTATTGTAGCATAACAGCAAAAAATTAAAGGGGCAATTTTTGAAATGTGTGTGTAATCCAACAGCTTCAGTTTACTATCGAATAGGCTACTGTATAATATCCTCATTTATCAATAACTCTTAGCTTACAGCACACAAGCTATCCACCAGCAAGTTGGTTAAATCTCTAAGGATAATCAAAAAACAATAACAACAACAACAAAAGGAGAACAATTAATTCTTAACCTCTTTATAAATATATCACTTTTCTTACGTAAGTTAGCCTCATCAATTAGTGCTGCACGAAAAGCTGCAGCAGCAGGTGCCATTGCAGCACGATAAGCTTCTAGACGTCGTTCATGTCTATGCTTCTGTGTCTCTAAGTGTTTCAACACTGTCATCTCTTCACCTGGTGCATTTTCATCTGTATTCTCCAAGTGTTCTGATCCCTTTTCTGGTTCATTCTCGACATTTACACTTGGTTTCATCTTATCGGCATCTTGAGACATGTATTTATCACCCAGTAAACAAGCTTTCCATAATGGTGGGATTACTAAAGCTTGCTCAGGATTGAGACCAGCCTCTGTTGATTGTCTGTTGAATCGATGACGTACTAATTCATTACTACCCATCAAATAAATTACATAATCAGGTGTGATCAATCGATGAGATGATGGAAATTTCTCATTGCCAAGAATATCTTCATCTTCTGGGTCAGCTGTAATAGAAAGAAAAACAGTAATTTTCAATAAGATTTTAATAGAGAATACAAAAATCATCGTCATTAGTATCAATGCTTGTTCACCTCAATAATGTTATGATGATAATAATAATAATAATCATTTAAATAACTTTATATCGGTTTCCATGACATCACCATAAACCAATACATGAATTGCATACCTTAGGAAAGATGGATATACTTAAAGCAATAAATATGCCTGTTATGGCAAGTTCTAAACTGCACTCAAGCACTTCTTAACTTTAGGTTATCCCGTTAGCATGGTTGGTGTTGAGAAAATTGTCATGAGAAAGGTTTTATTTTGATAAATCACACACAGTGTTTGTTATACAGTAATATTAACTGATGACCACGTTTTGAGCATAAACTATTGCTGTTCATAATCATATCATATGATCATGAGTGGGATAAGATGACAGTTTTAAAATCTAATGTCACAGGGTGGAGGGAGTTAGAAATTGATAACGGAAGCTTTGTTTATCGAATCAACTGCAAACACGAATAATAGGAATGATTCAACACCTGTCTCCTCAGGTATCTGGAAAATTCTACTACCCCAACGACGACAAATAGAGGAGAACAAAGAGAACTATAAAAGTCAAATTTCGAAGTTGTGTGATTATAACTGATGATTTGATTATAAACAATAAATTGTGTTCGAAACCTTATCTCACAGCACTGGTCGTCTGCTCCACATTACTCCACCACTTCTGTTAAGTAACTACCACCTGCTGTGTCAATTTAACCAGACCCCAGTGTTGCTAATTCATGTAAGAAGTACTAAGAGATATGCTGAGGTTATTTAGTCTAATTTTAATTCAACTCGTGAGTCGGTGGCACAGTGGTAGAATGCTCGCCAACCACGTCTCGAATGGTTCGGAGTTCAATTCCCAGTCATGTACGCACTCCAAGTCGCTAAGCTAGGAATAAGATTGGTAAAGAGGGAAGGTTGGGCGTGAGGTTAGCAACTTCATCCCGTAAAAATAAACACGACTGCTGCTACCGAAACTTCAAGCCTCTAGCTCGAAGCCCCCTATGTTCCACTTGGAATGCAAAGGAATAAAAAAAATTCAACTCACGTCTGAATAAAGCTTCAGCTTGTTCAAGTGTCTTCGGAAATCCATCTAACACATATCCTTGATTTTGACATGGTTTTGACATGAGCTTTTGAATAAGCAGTCTATAGTTTAATAATAGTAACCATAAATTGAAATTAATTAAGTAAATATGTTATACTACTCATCTTGTTTCAGTAGTCATTGCCGGTCATTCAAAATGTCGAATAGCTGTAACTTAAACTGCGAAACGTTCAGAAAAATCTTGTTTTGTTTTTTTTAACGCGCAGGGTTTATTCTAGATGATTTTAATATGATTCACTTTGACGCGGCACTGAAATTATTTTAGGAAATTCGTAAAATCTGTGGTCTTAGTATTTATAACTCTAGCACTAGTTAATTATATTATTATTATTATCGTTCCGTTAGGTTCCTAATGCAACATAGGGATTCAAAAACACATCTCCATTTTGTTCCATTTTCTACTGTCCTCTTTAGCTTTTCCCATGACTGCCTCTAGTGTCTCATCTCCTCCATGCCACCCTCGCATTGATGACCCACTCCTCGTTTGCCTCATTGGTTTAAAACAGTAAATTTTACAAAGCGGATGCTGGAACTGAAATGTCAAGATGGTGACTTAACCTTTTTTACACACTCTCTCTGATGTGTTTCTCTCTTTGTTTTTCACCCACCCCCCCAAGTCGATCCAGGGAAATCACCCTCAGAAAGGTTATACACATAGGTGTCAAGCTTACGATAAACACCCAATTAAGATGAGCACGTATAAGCTAGAACTTCCATCCCGACGACAGGCTGCCATATTGATACTACAACTTAGAAGTACTCACTCCATAAAGTCGGTTTCAGAAAGTCCTGCTTACATTCAACTGTCTTCATTCATACAGAACGTCAGTATTAAAACTACTATTTCAATTATGATAGAACATTGTCTGTTGATTAGCTAATTCACTACATCTTTTTAAGAAGAAATACTAAAATAAGTTATATTATAGAATTACGAAAATTGTGTTAGAGGAATTAACAATTTAGTCGTCGATTAATCGAGTGTAGTTACAACTGACTTTCAGTCAGGTGAGTACTCTTAACACTAGTTAAGATTATCTCAAGGACTTAATTTAATCAGTTATGATGTTTATGCTGTTCTGTACTACTAAAACAGGAAAGTATTAACCTCCTGTAGGATTAGGTACACAGTAAACACTTGATCATAATGTAATAAGCATCAGAAGCAGATGACAGATGAGTTAATTCACGGTTATTGTCAAACAAATGCACACACTGTTTGTGATGATATTAGATGGTTGGACGCAATCGGCAGGAAGCCTTGGACCTAGGTTTCGTGCTAGTTGGCACTCTTTAGCAAGGCGTATCTGCAACCTTGAAGGAACTCATGTCCCTTCTGAGATTCGAACCTGCATCACCCAGTGCTGCAGTCAGAGACGTTACCACTGAGCTATTCGGGCTCGCCTCCAACCATCTAATATCATCACAAACAATGTACACCGTGATGGCGAGCTACCTAGAATGGTGGCCACATTACAACTTGACTGATAGAATTCAGTCTGCACCAAATAGAGGACTAGACGCATCACACTAGTTACTAGTGTCAAATCAAAATGCACACACTCACAGCTTCAAATTCAGTCTTCTGTAAACTTATCTCAATAATTCATCGATATAAGGGATAATCAATATAATAACTACGATAATACTTTAAATCATATATATATATATATATATATATATATATATATATATATAGAGAGAGAGAGAGAGAGAGAGGGAGAGACAAATGCTATAAGTATAATTTACCTAACCCCGACCGATAACTGCTACCTTGCCGTGGTGGTCGGGCTTGAATGCCGCAGTGACCCAACAAGCTAAACTGGCTAGGACTCATGTCCCTGCAGGTCCTACCATGCCAGGAAGGTTGTTTGGATAGCGGTTAGACTAAAAGCAGTTACCATGGGGTACATGGGCTCCAGAATTCAATCGGATCAAATGGCGTATGAACCCATATGGGTCACCGGCAACCATGGGAACGCAGCTCCTGACGCTGCTCCGCTGCCTTGCGGATTAGACTCCAAGTCAAAGGCTTGGGGGTTGGTCCCTTAGGAAAACCACCTTCTTCGGTCTGGGCGCCTGGGCAGTATCTCAGCCCTCACACAATATTGTGTGGCGCATCTTTCTTGGTGCCATATTGTACCAAGTTTTTCTGCGTTTAAATAATAAAAATAATAATTTACCTAACCAATGTTTCGTCGTTCAGTTTACCAGTTTCATCAGTATTCTCTCTTAATTGTTCTAAGCGTTCTTGACAATCATTAACTAACAATTCAAGTTCATCTTCTGAATTCCATATTGGTAGTGGACTGATTGGATAATATTCTAAATCGGCCAATGTTTCTCCAACACTTGACTTTCTTATCGAAGTAATTTCATCTATAAGTAGAGGGAAAGAGAAAGGAGAAAAGATTGTTTGTAATTTTTTGTTAAAAAAAAAACATAAGAGAAACAGACCTGGAAATTCATTTTTAGGTAAGTGAAAGAGTTCCATAGAAGCAAGATGTAAAACTTTATAAAATTGGTATACAACCAAAATGTACATGTTGAGTTAGCGCTGAAAATGTTGCCTAGATAGACAATAAGAGGTTCAAAGTTAAACCATTCAGCTCAGGGGACACAACAACAACAATGAATAACTCCACCTGAACAACAAATCCTCTCCGCTAAATCAAAACACTGATCTACAATGTACTTAGACAGTTAATAAACACTTCAGATAGGAAATCCCTAATAACCAATTATTCAGTTTGTAATTCTGTTGCCTAATTTGATCGTGTAACTCTACTCTGGTACCTTTTTCATAATCTTGATCCATATAATTGAAAGTAGCTCTTCTGTGACTAAATCTTCCTAGTGGGGCATAAGAATGACCTACTCATATTTTTCAGTAGTGCTGTTACGGCACAATACGGCAATACTGGGCAGTAGAAATGTTTATTTGTTAAATGATGTAGTTATGGCAAAATATATAAATCATACATAGATACCACGGTCAAATGACCTTGAATCAACCAATCAGACCGTTCAGTATTACAAATGGATGCTTTTGAAAATCTTCGTTGAAAGTCTCGCCCTAACCTAAATCATAACGTGGCTTAATCTTATCCTAACCTTAGCTCTAAATCAGGGTGTAGTTGGCAACGAAAATTATGAAAAGCATTCGATTTGCTACTACGGGGTACCGTCAACAATTATACACCTCATCGAACAATTATAAGACAATGCTGCATGTCAAGTAATCCACAAAGGGAAACTCACGGAATCCTTCGAAGAAGTGAAGACGGGAGTAAGACAATCTGGCTGCCTGCCTACTGTCTCCAGTGATCTTCCTGATTGTAGGCAGTAGACTGAGTAATGCGACAGACAGTGGGGAACAAGGAGACAGGTGTAACATGGACCTACACAAAATACTTGGGGGATGTGGGCTTCGCCGACTATATACGTCTGTAAGATATGTAAGTGGAGAGCAACAAGTCGGCAGAAGAAGCATCCACAGAAGATAGGACTTCCTTCAGGTGAACATGGAGAAAGCAGAGGTAGGTGATGCGGATTCCTGGCCAACACAGCACCAACAACAACAGACAACAATCAGTCAGCATGAATGAGAGGAATCTGAAAGAAGCAACCTCATTTACCTACCAACCTGGGAAGCATCGTCGTTTCAACTACAGGTGGACGAAACTGATGAGGATTTCAAAGCTAGGATCATCGAGAAAGCAAGGTAAGCTTTCGTTACTCTCAAGTCTGTGTGGAGATCAACAGTATTCAACATGAAAAATAACATCAGCATTTTCAACTACAATGTGCAGTCAGTGCTACTATACGAATCAGAGACTTGGCGCAGCGCCGCGTCACAAAGGGCACTTCGAACAAACTTCATACCTTCATCAACAGCTGTCTTCGCTCAATACTAATCAAGACCAAATGGCCAGAGAAGATCAGCAACAGGGATCTCTGGGAGCAAACCAACTGTGCAACAAATATACAGGAAGAAATGGAGGTGGATTGGCTGGTCATACTCTGAGAAAACCACCATCAAGCGACATCACACGCCAGGCCTTCATTCGGGTTCCACCCGAATGGGAAGCGGAGAGTTGGTCGTCAGTGGGAAGGTGACACGAGGAGGATGTCATGTTCCTCTAGAAAATAAAGGAGACAATAGTGTTAATAATCCACTTGTAATGCTGAGCGATATGATTGACTAGTTCAAGGTCATTTGACTTTGGTATCTATTCTTTACTGTTGCCGAAATCTCCAGCTGCACATCACTTTCGTATGTGCCGCTTTTATCATCGTTTCATACTTTCTATACTGTTTCACTCAAGGATCTTCCATTTCTCCTCTTCACCACTTAATCTATCCCTCCGTTACTCAATATTCTTTCAGATAAAAATGCACACAATATACTACTTACACTAGAATACACCACAATACAGTAATAGTTTGTTTTAAAAACACATGCAGAAATTTGTATACTCACCTCCAGTCAACGTATTTTTATCATCATCATAATCATAACTATCCGCTGTTGTATTCACTGGATGAGAAACTTTGGTCGACCAGTTTAAAGTTGACGTGAAGTCCAAGGCTGTAGTACCTCCAGTCGCTAATGCTTTAGTTTCATTTCCACCTAAAGATGAAGGACTAATCCCAGAATTTCTATGTGGTAAAATTTTCTCAGTTGATTCAATATCAGCATCAGAGACTAATTCAGTTACTAAACGCTCTTCTTCACGAATTGCTAATAAATGTTCATAAGCTTTGATTGGTTCAAGCTTGTTTAATAAGCGATAAAATTAATTAGAAAATAGTAAAAATTAAGTGAGAAATGAGGAATAATATTAACAACACTGGGTACTTCCATATTAGTTAGTTTATTAAATGTATCACACAGTGAAACAGTATTATTGTTTACTGGATAACGTTTCGAACAAAATTTATTCTTCATAATCATATCAGTTATAATCACACGACTTCGAAACTTGACTTTTATAGTTTTCTTTGTTCTCTCCTATTTGTCGTCGTTAAGGTAGTAGAATTTTCCAGATGTCTGGACGGACAGGTGTTGAATCATTCCTATTACACGTGTTTGCAGTTGGTTCGATAAACAAAGCCTCGGTCAGTTATCAATCTCTCCCTCCACCATGTTACCTTAGATTCCAAAAGAATGTCATCTCATCATCCCATCATCTTATTGTATGGTTGTATGTAACTGCACGTAGTGCTATCTACGGCTGAACTACTCTCCAGATTTCTTATCTTATTCGAGTCAACTAATTTAGATTTTGCTGATAGGTTTTTATGCTCGGCTAGTCTAACTGCACCTGTTCTACTACTTTGACCTGACGATCATTGCGGGCAGGGTATTAGACAAACTAAATAGTTTTGTTTTAAAGCCTTCACAGGATTGATCGTTTAACCGACAAAGCATGTTTCTAATTGAGTTTGAGGGTGGTTTGAATGCCAGCCACTTTTATTCCTGCCTTGTTAAGAATTCTGGGTAAGGTTTTCGAGGTTCCTTCCTTGTATGGAATTATTACTGATGATTTAGATTCCTTATTGTTAGTTTTGTCTTGCGCATGTTTGACATGCATGTCGTCATTATTATTATTATTAATATCAATATTTGTTTTATTTTCATTTTTACATTTCCCATACGTACTTTCTGACTAATTTATAAGGGTAATTATTAAGTCTCAAGGCTTCTCTACTATGTTTCACTTCCTGTCTTAGATTTTCCTTGGTACTACTTAGTTTTTGTGCTCTATCACTTAAACATTTCACCAATCCTATTTTTACTGACATAGGATGGGATGATCGGAAGTTCAAATATCTGTTTGAATGTGTGTGTTTTCTGTAAACACTAGTGTTTAACTTTCCATTTTACGCTGCAATCTAACATTGGAAGCTTCCCTTCCTGAATTTCAAAATTCATAAGTGAATTGAATTGACTCCACCTTTGAGTTAATGTGTTTGAAAAATCTATCTATATCCTGTGTTCTAGGTACAATGAATGTGTCATCTACATACCTCCACCATACTTTTGGGGTGGGGCTGAACATTTCAATCTCTATGTTTTCCTACCTATCCATGAATATATCTGCTACAATCGGGGATATTGGTGATGGCAA
>OX235271.1:19814808-19861237 GCA_944472155.2 Trichobilharzia szidati
TTGGAACATCCATCCTCACATGTGACATCTGGATGGACCTCACTGGTCACGACTTCTCACTAGAACTCCAGGAAACTCCATCCTGTAGCAAGTCATTAGCGTGCATCAGATTAATTTTCTATAGTTTGTCCTTTGTACCTTCCGATTCACTGGGTCACGCAAATAACAAAAGACAAAGGATGGCTTGTGACTGTAAGATATTGTACTTTGTACATCTATTAGGAAACAAAACATCATATTTATATATTTAATTTATCACAATACAGTAGGCTCACAACCGTGAGAATGGACTATTGCTATTGGCTGGAAATGTCTATTCTGATTGGTTGTTAATTCGACATAAATCAAGGTGAGATAAAAGACGATGAATTGATCACAGTCTAAATCACAATATGCGTGAGAAAGGATAATGCACTATTTTATGTTGGGTCCTGTCAAGTGTCAAATAGTATAAAATCTAAATTAGACAAAAGATTACTTGTTGGTCGTTTATAGATATCGGATACTATGGTTAGCAGGTGTTGTAAATTTTGACGTATGCTCCATCATACAGCACCACTGAAACCCGATGTTATTTTGGTAAAAATGAGTTGCTTGGACACGGATGTTTCATGAATTTCCAACAGGAGACAATGACCAAGTTAGATCTTAAGAGACAGACTGGGCAGTAGTCACAACGATTTTTTATGAATTCGTCTAGTAAGTTTCAAACCAATAGCTAAATATTAATATGCTCATCATTAGTGCGTCGGTGGCACAGCGGTTAGGACGCTCGCCGACCATGCACATGGTCTGGGGTTCGATGCCCTGCCGACGCACACCTGATATCAATGTTCGGCCTGCAAAATGTGGGCTACCAATATCACATGCTGAAAATTCCATACTTGTACCAAAAATACTGTGTGGAGTCAAGCTATCATAAAAAAGACTTCGACTCTGTGCGTCAGTGGCACAGCTGTAGCATGCTCGCCAACCACGCCTCATGTGGTCCGTGGTTCGATCCGCAGCCGACGCCGCACTCCTTTACCTCGCTAAGCCGGTAATAAGACTGGTAAAGAGGGAAGGTGTTGGGCATGAGGTTAGCAACAGAATCCCGTAAAAATAAACACGACTGCTGCTACCGAAACTTCAGACCTCTAGCTTGAAGCCCTATGCTCACTGGGAACGCAAAGGAATAATAAAAAACAAACAGATTTTGACTTAAATTTGGAGTCCTGAATTGAGGTGAAGTATTTGTTCAGCATTCTTTGCCTGTAAACGGTTCCATAGATGAAGGATAGATTCATAACTTTTTTAGTTATCGTACCGATTTGTTTATTTCTTCTGCATAAAACGGCCTTTTTTTATCTTCGCCTAAACATTAAAATACATAACTTCATTTACACACACACATAGAGTCCTTGATGTCTTCTCTGCGAAGGATTAGTGACAGGTGTTGATTATCCTATGGACTTGGCATAAAAGCTTGACCCCAATATCCATTGATTTTATCCTACCGTATAAATATCATTCTCTTACAGCCTAAGGGTTTATTTTTTTTCGAAAGCTGAGGGTAGTACTACTGTAACAACAGTAGGCAAGACACGGGAGCCAAAATATATATATATATATATCATTAATCAAACCTCTGTTTATATATCTACAGTTTATATTCTTTAATGAATCACTGAGCGTGTGATTTCGGTTTACATTAAACAACATGAAATAGAATGTTCAAATATACCTAGTATTCTGTTGTTAATGCCTAACTGAACTGTGGGAACATGTGAGAATAATATTCCGTTGGGACACATTGTCTGTATCACACCACTACACTATTACATATGATATATCCGGGTTGGGGCCACCGGGACTCTAAGAATCAATGGCTGGAGACAATAGCTGACATGGCTCAAAATCGTTGTCAATGGCGAAGATGTATTCAGTCTCTTTAACCTTCATATTCCTTTCTACCATTACTCATTCTGTTTCACTCTTATACTTATCTAAATTCTATTGATTCTCTTCTCTCATTTTCCTGTCTACCTTTGTGTGCTATTTGGAACGTGGCAACTGGAACTGCTGCACTTCGGTGCCAAGTTCTATGTTGAATCCAGCAGCAGCAGCAGATATTTTTGAAAATCTCTGTCAGTGGATCTAAGATGATAACAGATATAATCATTCTCATCATCTACATCCAATGTGAAGTGAGTGTTAATCATTATACGAATCAGAGACGGCGCGTGAAGAAGGCCACATCGAACAAACTACAGACCCTTATCAACAGCTGTCTTCACTCAATACTCAAGATCAGATGGTCGGTCAGAAAAGATCAGCCATAGTGAGGGATCTCTGGCAATGAGCGAACCAACACAGCAGGAACCGATTGTGCAAGAAGTATGCAGTAAGAAATGGAGGTGCATTGGCTGGCCGTACTCTGAGAAAACCATCAAGTGACATCACACACTAGGCCATCGCTCGAGTGTAACCCGGAGGGGAAGCGGCGAGTTTGTCATCAGTGCGAGGGTGATATGGAGGAGGAGGTGATGCGAAGAGGAGATGAAAGCATGTGAGCAGACGTAGAAATGGAGCCAGGTGAAAACGTTGTCAGAGAACCGAACGCAATGGAGACGTGCGGCTGAAGCCCTATTTTCCTCTAAGATCTAAAGGAAACAATAATCATAATAATACATACAATGATATTACCTTAACAGGTGTATTTCGAATCGGTGATCCATCGGTTCTGGGAAACCTTAAAATCTAATCATACTTTCTTGTTATGAGCATGCATTTACAATTTGTTAACTGCTAAGTAATTTCACTATTAACGTGTTTTATTTAATTGTTAATATTAGAACATAACATATAAGCGGACAATATTGTTCTCAATTAGATTTCAGACTGTACTCTAATTTACATAGCTTTATGTATAAAAAATTAACCAACGACAGTGATTCCATATCAGTTTGTTTATTAGATATATCACACAGTGAATAAACAGTATTACTGTTTACTACTCGATGACAAGGTTTCCAACACAATTTATCACATTGTTTATTATCATATCAAGTATGATCACACAACTTCGAAACTTGAGTTTTATAGTTTTCTTTGTTCTCTCCTATTTGCCATCCTTGGGGTAGTAGAATTTTCCAGATGTCTGATTGGACAGGTGTTGAATCATTCCTGTTACATGTGTTTGCAGTTGATTCGATGAACAAAGCCTCAGTCAGTTATCAATCTCTCCCCCCAACCCTGCTGTTACATTAGATTTTAAAACTGTCATCTTATCCCATCCATCCTATTGTATAGTTGTGTGTAATTGCATGTAGTGAGAGCTATCTACGACTGAACTATTCTCTAGATTTCTTCAACACCTCTCCAACCGGATATCTGGAAAATTCTACTGTCCCAACGACGAGAAATAGAAGAGAACAAAGAAAACTATACAACTCAAGTTTCGAAGTCGTGTGATCATACTTGATATGATAAATTGTGTTGGAAACCTTGTCATCGAGTAAACAGTAATACTGTTTCACTGTGTGATATATCTAATGAACAAACTAATATGAAATTCTCACTGCCACAGTGGCCAAGTTTTACTCATATATTAACAATGACGGCGAGTTTGTGAATCGAATAATAGTAACAATAATGATAGTACTACTAATAATAATAAGTGAGTACGTTCTGCCGATGAATCCGTGGTCTAACCTAAAAACAACTAGAATCCCTACAAACTAATTCTTGAAAATTAATCTGGTGCCACCTAGTAACTGTTTACATGACGAAAGTGCCTGGAGTTCTAGTGAGAAGTCGTGACCAGTGGGGTTTATCCACTCTGGAGTGAGGATGGATTTCCCACCGATAACAGTGGTTGGTGGTGGCGTTAAAATCACGAATTGATGGTGATTAGAATTCAAAGGCAGGCCATTGAATCGGGTCCCAGTGACTGAATGAATGGCCTACGAGCTTGCCTTGTGACCGGAAGGTTCTGAGTTCGAACCCTGGTGGTGGTTGCGTACTGCCGATGAATCCCAAACTAGGATGAAATAGCTGTCCAGTACTCCCTGTGACGGGTTTTTAATGGTCCTCTTATTAATATCAATTCGTGGTCTAATCTGAAGCAAATACATTCCTTACAGACTAATTCTTGAGAAATAATAAGTGTTAAGTGTTTCGGACGTCAGTAATAACTATGATTATAATTATAAAATAATGGTAATAAGGTTTATGCACGTGGCGATTATTATTATTATTTCCTTTAATTCCTAGAGGAACATAGGGCTTCAGCCGTGCGTCTCCATTGCGTTCGGTTCTCTGCTAGAGTCTTCACCTGGCTCCAAGTCTGCCCACATGCTTTCATCTCCTCTTCACATCACCTCCTCCAAGTCACCCTCACACTGACGACCAACTTGCCTCTTCCCTTTCGGGTTCCACTCGAGCAATGGCTTGTCTAGTGATGTCACTTGATGGTTTCCTCAGAATATGGCCAGCCAATCCATCTCCATTTCTTCCTGCCTATTTGTTTCACAATCGGTTCCTTCTGGGTTGGTTCGCTCATTGCCAGAGATCTCTGTTGCTGATCTTTTCTGGCCAGCCATCTGATCTTGAGTAGTATTGAGCGAAGACAACTGTTAATGAAGGTCTGTAGTTTGTTTGAGGTGCTCTTTATGACGCGCCAAGTCTCTGATCTGTATAGTAGCACTGACTTCACATTGGAGTGGCGATATGTGGATAAATAAATGAATTAGGTCAAACCTAGGTCAGGTTACCTAATGCTAAGGCTGAAGTGGACAGATAATGAAAGTTTAAATAAATGTCATAAAGTACGAAGGAAATGGAAAATAAGAAAGGGTGGGACATTTATTTTAAAATCAGAATTTACCTATGCAAACAAGGTAAAGACAAAGGTAGAACAAACTACTTTTGTTTGCAAAGACTCGGATTGTTCTCTCTCTTTCTCCCTCGAATTCCCATAGCTTCTTTGGCTATGTTTTTAACAGTCCGGTTCGAATTTCGTTCGAAAGGTTCGATGGAATGCGAGATAGATAACTTTGAAGACACTTTTTCTTCTTCTTCTTCTGTCCCCTTGGTGACCGCTATCATCACTCAAATGAGACAAAAAATATAACTTCTTATAAAGATTTTACTTGGCGTTATATATAATTGTGTCGATCTATAATGAAATGGCTTCAACTCACTTATATCCTCTTTTTCTTTTTAAAAAAACAGGTATTAATCGTGAAGAAAGATTGGAACAGATATTGAATGATTTCAAAAAAGATTATGAACCAAATGAAAAATCGAATAAAAAGGCAGCTGAGAAAAGTTTTCATACTGCTAAAGATTATGCTAATCGACGAAAGTAAGTGTGTGCTGTATATTTTTGAAAATGTTATTTTCTTTGTTAATATTTGTAGAATCCAAAATTCACCTATTGCATAAATCCCTACCTAAAGACAGTATATCAATTACACATCCCCAGATCAACAGTCGGAGACTTTATAAATTAATCTTAGCTATGAAGCGAATCATGACCAAATATGAAATCTATCCACAAACAACGCGGAACAAGAGATGAAGGAAGATTTTTACAGACAACTACAAACAGTAATGGAAAACATGCCAAATGATGACATCACAATCCTCATGGGCGATATGAACGCCAAACAGGCACCTGATAATACAGGAAGAGAACCTAGGTCGAGTAAGGCTTCCTGCTGATTGCCTCCAACCACCGAATATCATCAAATGAGTGTGCACCGTGATGGCGAGCCACCTAGAATGGTGGCCACATTGCTAACCTGACTGATAGAATTCAGTCTACACTAAAGTCAAAGAAAGGACTAGACACATCAGACTAGTTACTAGTGTCCAATCAGAGTTGAATTTGGTTAGTTAACTATCCGATCCGTCTCTGCACCCGTCATAATTAACAAAATTTGGATTTTCAACATCAATGTTAAGTTAGTTCTTCTGTATGCACCAGACACGTGGCGAGCGCGTCACGAAAAGCTTGTCCGACAGGCTATTGCAGACTTCTGTCAACCACTGTCTTCGCTCCATATTGAAGACCAAATGACCTCTGCAGTGGAACAAACCAACCAAGAACCTGTCGTTCGACAAATTTGTAGGAGAAAATGCAGATGGATTAGATACAAACTGAGAAGGCCATCCGGTGACGTTGCACGCCAGACCAGCGCGCTCGAATGGAACCCCAGTGGAAAACATCGAGTGGAGCCTTCGAGGAGGACCACAGAGAGTAGAAGGAAATGGTGAGGTGCTGTTCCTCTCGGAACCCAAGGAAACACAGCGGTTGTGACTCTCGCCGACCATGCACATGGTCTGGGGTTCGACCCCCTGTCGACGTACACCTGATATCTATGGTCGGCCTGCAAAATTTGGGCTACCGATATCACATGCTGAAAATTCCATACTTGTACCAAAAATTACTTTCTGCAATCAAGCTGTAATAAAAAAATCAATCTGACCCGTTTGAAGAGTTTCCAACTGTGTATGTTTTCTGGTATATTAAGTTATTTACTATCACTAAATTTTAACTGATTTGTTGGAGGATTTCATCATGAGCTGACATCAGTTAGAGAACCATTGGAAAACCACAAGAGAGTACTGAGCAGCCAGATGTTTCGTCAGCCTAGTTCGAGACTCTTCACCGGTATGCACTCACCGTCAGGGTTCGAACCCAGCACCTTCCGGCTACAAGGCCAGTGAGCTCGTAGACCATTCGTCAGCCACCGGGACCCGATAGAATGGCTAACTAGTCCATGAATTCTAACTTCTGTCAATTGATGACATAGCGTGACCATTTCTCAACGCCTTCTTCGATGAGTTACTGCCTCACCTTCAACCTGCTGTGTACCCTACTGGTCACGACTTTCCACTGGAACCCTAGCTAACTAACTGTCTGAATAGGACCAGTCACTGGCGAGCATCAGATTAACTGATTTAAATAATTGAATCCAAAGGCTTCAGCGAATAAGTTATTTCGAGATGACATTATCTCCAAAGTACTTTATTTAATCCGATTCATTGAAACGGAACACTTTAGAATAATGTTATGCAGTGTTTCCTAGGTCTTGTTTTGAAATAATGACGAGATTTTCTGTCGAATCCCCCGGCCCTTTTCACGTCCCATTAGTAAGTAAATATGCTTTGTGATAACATCTACCTCGTTTGTTTTTTTTTTTTTTAAATTTTCTCCTCCTAGGATTAATCATAAACGTGTCTTCAAAAATAATAAATATGGTCATGGTGGACAGAAAAAGCGTCAAAAGCGTAATACAGCTGACTCGTTGAATAGTGGAGCTCGACGGGATTTCAGTCAATTGAAGCATCAAGCAACACCGAATAAGGCTAAACAAATTCGTAAAGATATACGCAAGTCAAGACAAAGACAGAAAAAAGTGTCAAAAAGACGTGCTTAAATTATCCCGGAAGAGAAATATACAAATATGTGAATAGCACATTCATGTTCTGTACATTATTTTGTATAGTATTGGTTGTTTTATAAATTGATATCATCAGTTCTTTTTCTTTTCTTTTTCTATTCATCTGGCGGTCAGTAACTTGCGTGGCTCTTTAGATTCGTGTTGTGATTCTTATCAGCTTAACACCATCTAGTTATTTATTGATTTGTTGAGGAAGATAAAAACTCGTTTACAGTACAGACGAATGAGACACTGGGTAGACTAACATACATGAATTCCTCTGTATAATTCTGAACAGAGAAAGAATAAACACCGGCGCAGAATGATATATGGGTTCATTTTACTTCATTGGTTCTCTTCAGCAGCGTACAACCTGTGCTATTCAATCGAACCTGTTCTCCATATTAGTTTGTTTATTAGGTGTTTCACATAGTGGAACAGTATTATTTACTGGATGAAAAGGTTTCGAACACAATTTATTATTGTTCATAATCATTTCATCGATTATAATCACACGACTTCGAAATTTGAGTTTTATAGTTGTCTTTGTCCTCTCCTATTTGTTGACTTTGGGGTAGTAGAATTTTCCAGATATCTGGCTGAACAGGTGTTGAACCATTTCTGTTACACATATTTCCGTTCAGTTTATTCGATGAACAAAGCCTCAGTCAGTTATCAATCTCTCCCTCTACCCTGTTACATTAGATTTTAAAACTGTCATCTAATGTAACCGGGTGTAGGGAGAGAGTGATAACTGACTGGAGCTTTTAATACAGGCAAGTGAACGGGGTGGCGATGGGCTCCCCATTGGGTCCCATTTCGGCTGATTTCTTTCTAAGTAAGCTAGAAAATGGACCTTTGAACAACCTTATCAGTAAGCTCTCATTTTATTGTCGATATATGGATGATACCTTTATTATTTGTGATAATGGTTCGGATTGGAGTACAATAACTACTGAATTCAATGAAGTACATTCGGCTATGAAATTCACATGCGAAGAGGAATCCCAAAACAGAATTGCCTTCCTCGATGTCCTCCCTACAAGAAAACCGGATGGTAGCATAAAAAGAAATTTGCATAGGAAAAGTACTTGGACAGGACAATATACACATTTTCACAGCTTCGTTCCTCTCAAGTAGAAAAGAAATTTAGTGAAGACCCTCAGCCACAGAGTTAGAGCGATATGCTCAGAAGAAGAATTAAGCATTGTATATGATACCTTGATTGAAAATAGCTATCCCGGAAAATTTATCAAGAAACACATGACAAAGAAAGCGGGAAAGGACTACTCACTATCCGTAAACAAGAAGTCTCTTTATACACAACTCTAATTCCAGGGCGATATACCAAGTGAAATAATTGCGAAGAAATTAAGGAAATCAGTTCAAAGAACGTTTAATGGTGGCGAACTACACGTATTGTTCTCTACACGACCGATGGTGCTACCTCGACTGAAAGATGAAGTACCCAGACTAGCCACTTCAAATTGTATTTATCAACTCAACTGCGCTTGTGGAGCGAGTTATATTGGGTGTTGCTCTTGAAACTTGATCTTTCGTGTTCGAGAACACCTCCCAGCATGGATAAGTAAAGGTGTAGGAAAAGCCAACATTGAAGAATCCTTCTCTATCATCTACCGTGTGTCAAATAAATTGCCAAAAACATCGAAGTACTGCATGCTTCAAACAGCAGAGGCTATTGCAATTCGCCTCAAACAACCAGTGCTCTGTGTTCAAAAGAAGCAAGTCCAGCCCCTACTACTGCTCTGGCTAGCCTTCAGTAGTGACTATAAATTCATAAATTCTGTATTATTATTTTCCCTAATATTTCTGACATTCAGTTTATTGTAATGTTGATACAATTGAACTGTAATCTATCAGTATTATTGATTCGATGTTATTTAAACAACATTAATGTTGTTCATAACACTAATTCACTCACTATAATATGTATATATAACTGTAGAACCTGATGATGATGAAGTTATCAAAAAGAGTATTCTTTGTTCAGTATCGATGCTTTTGGTAATATGGAATTACCTAATTACTAACACAGTGCCCAAGTTTTACACATATAATAATACGAACCAGTTCTCATACGATTTTAACACACATTTTGTCCATCATCATATAGGTCAGTCCTCCAGTAAGGATAGTTGTAAGAAAGTCATGGTGAAACAAAGCCTAAGGATAATACGGTTACGTAAAATCATCCATATATATATATATATTATAAGAGCAAAGTGTCTGGTAAAAATGAACAAATTTGTTGTTAGGGTTGTGATAAGTCAGTATAACTGCATAATCCGAGACAATAAGATACAATATTCGAACTCATAAGACTGAGAAATCAAAATTCCGGTGTGTAAGAAGTAGAATGAAAAGTTGATGGTGATGTAGTACAGTGAGTAGAATTCTAAAGATAAAAAATCAGAGTCAAATGGGGTAGAGGGTTGAAACAAAATGGTGAAGTCAGAAGATAAAGGGTTACTAAGGTGGGAGAGAGTTACCAGGGTAGCTGAAATCTCACAATGGATTCCTTTTGAACACAGGTCATGTTTCAGTTGTTTTATTACGAGAACTTCAGTATGCCGAAGAAGACATGGGATGTTTTGTCTTTTAATTATTTTAAGTGTATCGAGTGGGTGACCTGTGTCTATCAAGTGTTTTAGTAATTGATGAGTTCAAAGTGTTCAGTCCTTTTAATTGAAGTCTCATTTTGGTACATGCTCAAAGAATCTGATATAGACCCTTCTTTTTTTCCTGCCAATGTCGCTGCTCCCGCAGTTACATGTGAAGTGATATACAGAGTTGGAGGTAACATATCGGGGGTGCTTGTCTATATTTGACTGTGCCAACGAACAGGATGTTCGGTGTAAAGAGATCAATTTCGCCAGCGGACACACTTCCCCGTCGGTACTGCACCTAAACGTTTATTTACCTTTTTCATAACATTATCCACTTTTGAAGTCTTTTGAATGAAAATCGGTTTTTTCCCGAATGTAATTATATCTGGATTTCTACATTCTTTCTTTCGTCGTAATCGTTGATGAAACTTTTTGGGTGGGTAGCTATTTTATTTCAGGCATTTTTCAAATAACATTAATTCACTGTGTAATTTATCTGCTGAACATATTCACTTTGTCTTACGGAACAACGTTTTCACCATCATTTGTTTGTAGTTGACTTGGCAAAAGCTGTTGAAATCTAGGTAGAGATACTCCACTCCACGTGTCCTTGCGATAGACTGATATTCCGAGTGTTTCATCTTTTTTCTTCTCTCCAAGCCGATATCCAGAAAGTGAAAACTCCCATCATCTTCATGTTCCATTGTGAAGGTGGTGCCTTCAATATACATTGTTGAATAACCCAAGCAGATACGATGCATGATTCAGATCATTGCATACAATAAGTGTGCCATCACTTTCACGTTTAAACTTTTTCTGTCCCAAGACTAGCTATTGAAATATCTGCCAATACAGGATCCAATGGACTACTACTCATTGTCACTCCATCAATTTGGAAATACACTTTGTCATTGAACTGGAACAGTATATTCTTGGTGCTGACTGACCGATTGGTTTCAACATCGAACTTTGCACTGATATGCAGCAGTCCGAGTCGCCACACTTATCTCACCACACAGCCAGAGAAGAAAGTAAAAAGAAATGCATAAGAGAGACAGTAGACAGGGATATAAGACAAAAGGAATAGTAATATTGAAGAACAATATAGTTGTATTGGATATTATAAGTCACAAGGAGTGGATGCATCTGCACCAGGCATTGAAAACGAGGATTTTGAGCCATATCACCAATTGTCTACAGCCTCCATTGGTTTTTACCGTCCCGAGGACCCCAACCAGTCAGGCAGTCTACACCTTCCTACGTGACTGGCTTAAACTAACTGTTGTGGATTTCGTTGACTGATGAAGCCATGTTTTGGTTTGACCACCAACAGCAGCCTTTTTCCAACCTGATCCTATGTCAGCTAACACTGTCCGGCGTCGAGGAAGTCAATGGCTTGGCATGTATGCTTAAGGTGTGTCTGATGTTTTAAAGAAAACTCTAATGTCGAGCTGATTGAGTACTCTTCTGATATCGTCTGACGTATCCGCTCTATGAGCTGAAATTATGGCATGGCGTGGGACGGATGGCTGGTTTTCTACGGCCAGCCCCTGTCACTTGGAGGCATATGATGGCTTCCAATCCTCATCAATGGAATTATTTGGTAAGTTTATTTTATTTTTATATTATTTTTATTAGTAGTTTTCATGTTTAGGCTAGGTTTTAGCTTCATGTTTACTATGTTGGGGCATTTAGGGACCATACGGTCATAGTTTGTTTAGGGATGCTCTGGCATAGGAAAGCTATATATCAATCGATAGCTCTCGACGAGATCTATCCTTTGACATTGGTTTTGACCCTTGTAGCCTCTCCTCAGCCTTCCTCAGGATCTTTGATATCTGGGCTTGCGCCCTCTGGGGTTATGCTGCCAAAATTTTTCCAGGGAGGCTAGGACTTAGGGAAGCTATATATCAATGGATAGCTCTCGACGAAATCTACCCATTGGTACCGGTATCACACCTTATAGCTTCTCCTCAGCCGAATAGGGAATTTTTTTCAAAGGCTACAGGGGAAACCTGTTTCTAGGCCTAGAGTTCATGCCGCTGGCTGTTCTCTTGACATTTTTAGCTCCGCGACCTCAGGTTGTATGCCGTTGTGTATGTAGCTAGGGGGCATTACCAACCATAGGGCAGCAGGGGGGCAGAGACTGCTAGGCAGGAAAATCCTCGTATTTTTCTTAGGAATAGCTTTTACCCTCTGATTTATATACCATTGGATTCCTCTCGACGAGACGAACCGATTGGTACCTGTCTCGTCCCTGTAGGACTTACGGTTGCGGAGCTATGGCTTCTTTAATTTCAGGAGTTATCCTCCTATTTTAGCGTTTCTTAGGGTGAACATGCTCTTTCATTTCATCCACGATGTTATCGGCAACGGGGAGCTGATAATGAAACCGAGGCTGACCGGCAGCTTAACCGGACTTCTACTGATATGACTGTGGCGACGGTATCAGTAGGAGATAACTTGGGTCGTCACACCGTTCCTAGCGTAGCTCCGTTGATAGTAGCAACGGGCACCAACCAAATTTGTCAAACCTCACAACCTACTGATACATTGGCGACGGTATCAGTGGGGGCTGGACTTAGTCGTCATCAATCCAACCCGATGAACCAAACGAATTCAAAAAATATCATGCCGGATCGGCCGTGGCCCGGATTAACAACGACCGCGCTCTCTGCTGCCGTGTCACAGGGCAGAAGTGATAAGTACACTACTGAGACACACCAGGCCGTGTGTGACCGGCCTCAAGCAGATGTCCCCTGGGCTCTGCGGTCACGCAACACTAACCTTTCTTCTATTTCAGGTACCCAAAGACTAAACTCAGGCGTGAGGCCAGCAACCCCACCCTGTAAACAAACCTGCTACAGAAACTTCAGCGTGAACAATCTCCTTGCGTCAAAAGAAAAAGTCTGTGTGGGGACATGGAATGTCCGCACCATGTACGAGACTAGCAAAGCTGCCCAGATCGCAAGCGAAATGAGGAGATACGGACTACAAGTATTGGGGATCTGCGAAAGCAGATGGAACGGAAACGGACTCACCAAATTGTCAACAGGTGAGTCAGTGATTTACTCCGGTCACCCAGAAGACAACCACACACACACCGAGGGCGTGGCTATAATGATGTCACCAACGGCAACCAAGGCTCTGATACAATGGGAGGCGATCTCACCCAGAATAATGAGCGCCAGATTCAACTCCAAAGGAAGAAAAGTGTCAATTATACAGTGCTATGCACCCACAAACAACGCAGACCTCGAAAAGAAAGAAGAATTCTACAGACAACTACAGGCAGCAATAGACAATACTCCAGCCGGTGACATTAAAATACTAATGGGAGACATGAACGCCAAACTTGGACCAGACAACACAGGAAGGGAACTCATCATGGGTAAAGAAGCTCTGGGAGAGATGAATGAAAATGGAGAACTCTTCGCCGACTTCTGCGCCTTCAATGAACTAGTGATTGGTGGCAGCGTATACAAACACAAGGATATTCACAAGGCTACATGGGTGTCACCAGATGGGCGAACCAAAAACCAAATTGACTTCATCACAATCTCGAGGAAGTGGCGGCGCAGCCTACTGGACACAAAAGTAAGAAGAGGAGCAGACGTTGGCTCAGACCACTACCTCGTACAAGGAACAATCCAACTCAAATTAAAAGCTTTCAGAGAAACAGGAGCTGCAGATAGACCACAAGCCAAGTTCAACACTCAAAAACTGAAGGACCAGGATACAAAGGATATCTTTACTGCAAGCATAAAAGACAAAGCCGAGACACAAATCAACACTGGTGAAGAGGTCAGCGTCGAAAAACACTGGGACAACCTGAAAACGGTATGGAGCGAAACCTGCATGGAAGTTCTGGGCAGAAAGAAGAGACAGGACAAACCGTGGCTCACGACGGACACTTGGAGGCTAATAGAAGAGAGAAGGATGGTGAAACAAAAGATTATCCAGTGCACCGACGAGCAACAGAAACAGGAGTTGAATGCAAGCTACAATACACTGAACAAAGGAGTAAAGAAGAGTGCCAGAGAAGACAAAAGAAAGTATTATGAAGCCATGGCCAATGAAGCAGAACAAGCAGCAGGCAAAGGAGACCTCGCAACACTCTACCAAACAACTAGGTACCTCTCAGGCAAAAATTCGTCACAAATTAAGCCAGTGAAGGATGACAATGGAAAGTCAATCACCAAAGAAGTGGAGCAAAGGAAACACTGGGCTGAACACTTCAAAAGACTACTAAACCGACCGCCACCTACAACGCGCCCAACAATACCAACAACGGAAGCAGAATTACCAGTGAACATCAACCCCCCGAGGAGAACAGAAGTCCTGAAGGCAATCAAGATGCTGAAAGCTGGAAAAGCAGCAGGACCAGATGGAATCCCAGCAGAAGCATTGAAAGTGGACCCAGAGACAACAGCAGACTTGATGACGCCACTACTGGAGAAGGTGTGGAAAGAAGGCAAAGTACCCGAGGATTGGAAGAAAGGATACCTATTCAAACTACCAAAGAAAGGAGACTTAAGTCAATGCAAGAACTGGCGCGGAATTATGCTCCTGTCCATCCCAAGCAAAATACTAAGCCGCATCATCCTGGAAAGGATCAAACAAGCCCTGGATGAAAAACTTCGACCAGAACAAGCTGGATTCAGGAGAAACAAGTCATGTATTGATCAAATCGCCACACTACGGATCATCATTGAACAAAGTTTGGAGTGGCAGTCACCTCTCTATCTCAACTTCATCGACTTTGAAAAGGCCTTCGACAGCGTCGATCGAGAGGTGATTTGGCAACTACTTCGCTACTACGGGGTGCCGCCGACAATTATACATCTCATCCAACAGTTGTATGACAACGCTGCATGCCAAGTAATCCACAACGGGAAGCTCACGGAATCCTTCGAAGTGAAGACAGGAGTAAGACAGGGTTGCCTACTATCGCCAATGATTTTCCTGATTGCAGTAGATTGGATAATGCGACAAACAGCGGGCAACGAGGAAACAGGCATAAAATGGACCCACACAAAACACTTGGGGGATCTGGACTTCGCCGATGATATATGTCTGATTTCCCACAAACTGGAAGATATGCAAGTGAAAAGTAACAAGTTGGCAGAAGAAGCATCAAAGATAGGAACTCCAGGTGAACATAGAGAAAACGGGGGTGATGAAGATCCCTGGCCAACACCAACAACAACAGAGAGCAATCAGCATAAATGGAAAGAACCTGAAAGAAACTACCTCCTTTACCTACTTGGGAAGCATCGTTTCAACTACGGGAGGAACTGACGAGGATATCAAAGCAAGGATCGGGAAAGCAAGGCAAGCTTTCATTACTCTCAAGTCTGTGTGGAGGTCAACAGTATTCAGCGTCAAAAATAAGATCGGGATTTTCAACTCCAATGTGAAGTCAGTACTACTATACGGATCAGAGACTTGGCGTGTCACAAAAAGCACCTCAAACAAGCTACAGACCTTCATTAACAGATGTCTTCGCTCAATACTCAAGATCAGATGGCCGGAAAGGATCAGCAACAAAGATCTCTAGGAGCGAACCAACCAGGAACCGACTGTGAAACAAATAGGCAGGAAGAAATGGAGATGGATTGGCCACACTCTGAGGAAACCAGCAAGTGACATCACTAGACAAGCCCTCGAGTGGAACCCGAAAGGGAAGCGACGAGTTGGTCGTCCAAGGGTGACCTGGAGGAGATCATGTGAAGAGGAGATGAAAACATGTGGGCAGACCTGGAGCCAGGTGAAAACTCTAGCAGAGAACCGAACGCAATGGAGACGCATGGCTGAAGCCCTATGTTCCTCTAGGAACTAAAGGAAATAATAATAATATCCGCTCTATATGGAATGACAACTGTTGAGGTTCATGTTTTTGGAATATGTTTTCGACCATACTTGATGCTAGTGTTGAGTTTGTTGATGAAGTTCCTTGGGTGGTTATTTTTCTTGAGCATTTCACTAAAGTTCTATATTTCTTCTTTTTCCTTCTTATCCGTTATCAGAGTGTGCCCGTTTAGGAAGAATTGAAACAACTGATACTTTTTCACTGATAGGGTGTGAGGATTTGAAGTCTAAATATTTATTGGAGTGTGCTTTCTAACTGAATATAGATATTGAAACAATTAGTCCCTTTGATAAATTTGAATAAGGCATTTAGAAGACAATTTTCGTGAGATGATATCTTCATTTCGTAGTTTCTATACAGGCGCTTTATAACTAATATGGTTCACAATAATAAAATAAAAGGCATGACAATTACTCAGTTATATAAAATACAAAAGTACATAATAATAACCAATCATATTTAAATAGGTCAAGTAGTCAGTTCATGGTAGGCGAAGGTTGAAGTCTTTTGTTTTGTGTACACACAGTTTAGGCTGTATGTGATTAATCCAAAGTGCTTCCATCACCTTCAATAACCTTGAATTAGAGTTATGTGATGAAATAATTGTGAAACAGGCATCCTGGATTCTACTGCTAGTTACCATCCACAAATTAAATTCTAATTACATGCCCAGACATCGTTGAAGCATCTGCACAAAAAGCCGACATGTCAACCTGAGACCGACCACTTCGGTCCAATCAATCGACGGGAAAATCTAAAAAGTTCAATTAAACAGTCATTAATGTTGATTTTGTGACCTGACATTAGTAATTACTTTGCAATGGATAATGCTGGATTTCTATTCAGATTAATTGCATTGGGATTTTCTATATGTTTTAATAACGATTTTGGAACATGTTCTTTTCGACGAACATATTGGAACATTACAAAGATTAGTCTACTTTTGTTAAACACTTTAAACAAAGTGTACTTCTCCGCAGAATTTTAGTGATTACGTTCGACTAAAAGTTTATGGGCGTAGACAACTGAATATAAATGTGTATATGCGGTTTACAGTGGTGTGCGTGTGGAGTGGGTAAACAGTTTTTAGCCTCTCCATAAGAAGATATAGACAATTGGGAGTTTTGACCAAGTATGATTAATTAGGGATATTAATCAGGATTTGCTATACATCACACCTTTACGTCTGTTCAAACTGTCAGCATCTAGAATTTTAAGATTAGGTGTATTTTCAAAATTATGGTGTTTAGGATTAGAGTTTAGTTGAAACACCCTGTCGAACTTATTGATTTGTCTTCTTTTTGAAGCTTGAAGATAAAATACTTCTTTAAAGTTAAGTATTTTGTTAACGACAGTCTTCAATTCTGGTGTAAACCAGACAGATAAGATTCAGTCAGTATTGGAAATTCACATTCGAAATGATTACATATTTTTGTTTGCTCTATGAACCCACTCTCGTACAAACGTTATAGTTGCGGAATGAAATGCTTTAATCAACCTTCTGAAGTTGTCAGGTGACCTGACAACTACGGATTTAGGATATACATACTGTTGCAGACAACAGAGATTGCAAACACGTTGATTGTATCAATTACATAGTATCTTTGTTAATTTAATTCAATTGCAAAATAATTCATATGAACTGTGATCAAGATTTGACAGAATAGTTCTAAAATAATTGAGCGCTGAGTGAGAAGTAGACTCATATGATTGGACAAAGGCTTTAAAAACAAGAGTTGTCTTTTTTATAAATAAACGTCTGTTATTTTAACTTCGATTAATTTCCCCGAGGAAGTTCAGACCAGATTGCCGAAAGAGACGTTGGAATTACTCATCTCAGTTTGGCTGAGATTTTACAAATATATAATTTTTACAAATGTGTGCTTCTCACTGTGGAACTATTCTGTCAAATCTTGATCATAGTTCATATGAATATCGTTCATTGTTTTTCATTCATTAGGACAAACAAAAACTTCTATAATATTTTAAGTTCAATTCAATTTTAATAATAATAATAATAATTTGCTTTATTCCAAAACAGTACTTGTGATACAGAATGGAATTCTCAGCATTTCACTACAGTATTGCATCCAGTTTGTGTACATTAACAATAAATAAAATTCTACATAGATTAAGGAAATCTCAGTTCATTATGACAACAACATATTGGCATGTCGGTAGCAAAGCCAAAGTTGAACAGTGTTTGAAGGTGTTAGAAAAGTAGGTGCTATCATATTTACTGGCGTAAGCGGGAGAAAGAAACAAAGCAGCATATAACGGAAAAAAGAGAGAGAGAAAAAAGGAAAAGAAAGAAAGAAAGAAAACGTTGTACCTATAAATGATATGAGTTGGAAAGACGAGGTCCAGTTGTTCTACTGACTATTTAATGAATTATAGGTGTCACGCCTAATGCTTTCTTTATCGCACAGAACACGAGCTAAGTAGGGTATGGTTGAGTTTTTGTACTTGCTGGTGCGAGCATATAGTTTTCTATATAGGCTTCTGGTTCTGCCTGATGAGATACAAGGGGAGAGTTGTGAGTGAAGAGGGTGGTGTGAGTTAGATAAAATGGATTTAGCCCATTTTTCACATGAGTCCATGTGCCTGTCAACCAGAATATTAACAAGCTGGTTAAGTGGCACGTTGCTTACCCTGCTGACAACCTTTAACATCCTACGTAATAAGATATAGTCCTTCTTCAGTAGCCCGGGAAAAACTAAGGGGAACAATAGAGAATAATAGGCAGAATGCGAGAGTTGACGAATTGTAGGAGTAAGGGTTGGGTTATACCAGAATGTTTTAACTTCTTGATGTAGAAGGTAAGACGGAATATTTTCTTAGAAATCGTCAAGATATGAGACGACCAGGAAAGATCAGCAGATAGAATGACGCCTAGATATTTAATTTCCGACTTGGTTTCTATTTCAGTGCCATCTATGTTGCACACCTCGTGAGAGCTAACCAGTTTGTTTAGGTCGGATTTATGCCTAAAGGTGAAATTGACTGTTTGGCATTTGGAGGGGTTTAAGGTAAGACCGTTTTCCTTGGACCACTGGCTGATTTCTGATAGAAAGCCATTTAGTTTAGAGCAGTCACTTTGACATTTGACAGGCAAAGATACAGTCAGGTCGTCAGCATATTTGACAAAATTAATGTCATTTGAAGATGGTAAGTCATGTAGAAAGAAAGAAAAGAGAAGTGGGGAGAGTACAGCACCTTGGGGGACACCAGCTTCAGTGAGCACAGCAGAGGAGGATTTACCTTTGTATACGGTGTACTGCATTCTGTTAGAGAAGTAGGAATGCAACCAGTTAGTGACCCAGGACTCAGTTTGTGTCATAGAGAGCTTATTTAGCAAGAGACATCTAGGTACAGAGTCGAAAGCAGAAGTGAAGTCGAGAAACGTGCAGCGGACGTATTTGGCACCTTTATCTAATGATGAGACGATACTGTTGTGTAAGACGGCTGCAGCTTCTAAAGTGCTCCTACCCTGTCTATAGGCAAATTGTTTGGGGTCTTCAAAGCTTTTAAGGGAGGGTTCAAGTTTAAGAAGTACTAGTTTTTCCATAAGCTTTAGAAACGGGGAAGTAATGGCAATGGGTCTGAACTTTACGTTCTTGCTATTTCCAGGTTTAGGGACAGGGACTATTTTAATGTCTTTCCATGCAACAGGTACGACATTTTAGAGAAAGAAGCATTTAGGATGTTAGTTAGTGGAGAACATAAAGCATCTGCACATTGTTTTAGAACATATGCAGGTATACCATCAGGGCTAAGGCTACGTGAGGGCTTGAGCGTTTTAAGACATTTTAGAACATCGAGAGCATTAAAGTCATGAAAGTTATCAGCTACATGATTGGTAACATTAGAAGTAGTTATAGTAGAAGAACAGCGTATAAAAGACTGATTAAGAGCATTAACATCATAAGAGGGAAAAGCATTACAACGCTTACTATTACCAGTAATTTCATTAAAAAGTTCCCACATGCTGATAGATTTGCAAGATAAAAGTGTATCGTTGTAGATAGCGTTACGATTTTTGATTTCAGATTTTATTTGAGCATTAATCTTTTTGAGTCCTAACTTATCTTTGAATTTATATAATGTTTATTTTTACCCGCGAAGTTGTTTGAGACAAGGAGACAAGAAGCGGTCGAGGCGTTTGAACAGTGTTTGTTTGGGACAGCATATATCAAGGCAGAACTTAAGATAATCCGTTGTATTGGCAATTGTGTCATCTAATGTATTTTCATGGAATAAATCCCAGTTAGTATTTTTTAACATGCACCTTAGATTGAGTAAGTTGTCAGATGAGTAGTATCTTTGTTGTGCTTTCATAGACAGATGTGAGAAGACTTTAATATGTTTTTCAAGTGTTGGTTTGTAGGGATTTGATTGGTTACAGGATTTCATCATGAGCTGACATCAGTTAGAGAACCACTGGAAAACCTGGGAGTACTGGACAGCTGTTTCGTCCTAGTTTGGGACTCTTCAGCAGTACGCACCCACCGACAGGGTTCGAACCCAGGACCTTCTGGTTACAAGGCGAGCTCGTATACCATTAAGCCACTGGGACCCGATCCAATGGTCCATGAATTCTAACTTCTGCCAGTTCACGACATAGCGTGACCCCTAGCCAATGTCTTCGGCGAGTATTTGTCCTCACGCCCGACCTGCTGCACCCTACTGGTCACGACTTCTCACTAGAACCCCAGGTGACTACCCACCTGAATAGGGCAAGTCGCTAGTGAGCATCTCATTGATTTTCAAGTGTTGGTTTGTAGGGATTTGATTGGTTACAGGATTTCATCATGAGTCCCAAACTAGGACGAAACAGCTGTCCAGTACTCCCAGGTTTTCCAATGGTTCTCTAACTGATGTCAGCTCATGATGAAATCCTGTAACTTTAATATGTGTTTTGCTGTATATTATTGGTAAAACACGAACAATAAAGTGATCAGAGTTAAGGATCGGTGCACGTTTACGTGTTTCAAATACTCCTTCGTCATTATTAAAAACTAAATCGAGTGTTTTGTCAAGTCGAGTGGGAAATTTGACTATGTTTGTATGCCCAAGTGCTTCAAGGAAGGAGCAATCTGAGGAGTTGAAATCACCAGTAATAACGTATAGAGAGCTGTCGAAGTTGGCAGCGGCAAACATGGTGAATTCGTCAGCAAAATTTGAAAGATCAGATTGTGAGCAACTGGGAGAAATGTACATGTTTGTAACAAAGATATGTTTATATTTGGGACGACATTTGACGGTAATACATTCTATGAAGTCATTTAAGAATGAGAAGCAAACATTATTATTATTTATTCTTGTAATCAGTAAATTAATACAAAACTGAATTTGGCATAATTCTTGTTAAAATGAACGCAACAACCTGATTGTCACTTCTTTTGTGTAAATGGAGTTAACGTTGTCTTTCCTACAATGTATGTTTGTGGTACAGTAGGAAAATATTAGCTTACCAATGCACGTGTTCGGGGGTCCTATATTTCGCCAACAGTCCTAAACTTTGCTTAGCTAGCTTGTAGTAGGGATGTGAGGCTAGCAACCTCATCTCGTAAAACAGAATAACCACCAGATGTTATGGAAATCTTGAATTCCATATTAGATATGTTTATTGTAAAGATCACACAGTGGTAATGCATGCAGTTTTAACAAATGGATGACAAGGTTTCGAGCATAAATTAATGCTGCTCCTATCAATTTCTTGAACGGACAAAGTTTATCTCCCAGAGATTTGATTGGCTGGTCTAAATGCCACCCTAACTAATACCAGCTTAACTGAGAAACTTACTTAAGGCCGCTGACGTTCCTTCTTTATAAGGCAGTATCACAGAAACTTTGAATTCTATATTATTTCAGTCATTTTTATTACTAATCTTTATATATCTATGAATAAATTCTGGTGGGCAGTTATGCACTAGTAATGTGGTGAGAGCTGTCTGCAAGACAAAATTGTAGACAACAATTTACCTCAGTGTTTACGTCCCGAATCGGGGTAATGAGAAAAACAATAACAAAGCTTAACCTTGTGGAACTCAATAACCAATCACAGCACACTTAACGTGTCCAAGCACGATTCGCAGATATATGGCTTAACTTTCTAAGAGATGGTCACAGACAGTACAGAATAACTTTCAGCAGGAAAAACCAATCAGAAGATGTTGCTTCTCTGCTAACAATAACGAATAATAATGTGCATAATAATCTATAAACATCTGTTGATTTTCTCAACAAACGATCTGTTGCCTGGCCGTCGTCTTCTGTCGTTACATAAATATTTTCTTTATTTGTTTGGTTTCATTAATTACATCTTCTGATTAACTAGTTAGGAGTAAATCAGTGAGTCAGTAGATCACTGAAGCTTTGTTTATCGATTGAACACCGCACACACGCAATCGCAATGATGCAACGCCGCCTATACCGGAGGTATGGAAAGTGGCAACAAACAACAAGGGGAACTTAGAGATACAGAAAAATATATATGAAACAAATTGTGAAGCCGTGTCACTAAATCTATATGGTTTTTAAGAAATTATATCCGGTGAGGGAATTAGAACAAAAGTGTGAATACATGAAATAATAATAGTGGTATGAAATGCCATTAAAATATTTGTGATTATAATCATAGTTTAATGTCAAGTGGCAAAACAATTAATGTCATATATAGAATAATTGATAAGGCGTATAGATTTTGGAAAGGCGTACATAATTATAGGATTAGTAGTAGAATATAAAATGTTACATAACATGGTGTGAAATTAGATGAGATAGAATTCAATATTGTAAAAATGAAAAATAAGAAAAATAAATAATTTTGGATTTAGAACGACAAGTAGGACAAGCGAAAAAAATTCAGAGTGAGAATAGTAATAATAATAATAATGATAATAACATTAATAATAATCGTAGTAATGAGGGAAAGGTACATAGATTAACTAAATAAACAAAATAAATAAATGTCTATCCCTCTACGGCCAAGGCAGAAATAGGCATTGTACATACTGCTTTTGTTCACAAAGGTCTGGCTTAAATTCATGAATGGCCAAGGCCTCCTCTGTCTTTAGAAGTCTATAACGAAGAAAACGTGGTCAGCAAGTTAGCATGGATTCAGTAGATGGTCTTAAAATTATGGTCAGGGTGGCACAGTGACAGGAGTCGATCAGGTGTTCCAGAATAGAGCTTCGAACACACTTCCTTTCTCCCTTGTAAAACCATGCAGTTGGAATATGTTCTTGTATCCGTGTGGAAAGCGTCCTCTGACTACGGCCAATGTACCTTGCTCCACAAAAGCAGGTGAACTAATAGATGCACATGGAGGCGGCCAGATGGGGAGCTTATCTTTTACAGAGATGGAGAACAACTTGTGGCTGGTGAACGTCATTTGTAATTTTGCTGCAAAGAACGTCTTACTGACTGCTTTAGAGAAGCGGTTTTTGAACATATCTGAAGCTTGATCACCTTTGAATTCCAAGTTCATGAATAAGGTTTTCTTCGGAATTGAGTCAATGACCAGTTCAGACTGCTTATCTTTCATGTTGCTGTCAATAAATCGGTTAGAGTAACCGATTATTATTATTGTTATATTACTATTCTCACTCTGAATTGTTTCCACTTGTCATTCTGGACCCAAAATTATTAGTTTTTATATTTTTCATTTTTACAATATTGAATTCTATCTTATCCATTATAATAAAAGTTTTTGTATTTCCCAATGAATGAAAAACAAAACGATATTGTTTTTACTGACGTTTCGCTATTTAATGCTAATAGCTTTATCAAAGTATTATTAAACCGGAATTTACAAAATCTCAGCATATATATAACAAACAGTTAGGGGGTGAGAAAATAGACATGGGTCAAGTTAAAGGGACATATTGAAAGTAAAAATAGCGATGAAGATAACTATACCAAATAACAAAGGTAATAGTATGTCTGTTATGATATCGAAATAAAGTCTACTAACTTGATCATCGTTTGTCTGTCTGGGGGCATTTTTAGTTGTTAAGTTGGTGAATTGGTAAAGATAACAAAATCATCATGTGTAGATTGTTGGATTTGATAAGTGTATAAGATTATAAAAGCAGCGTGTGTTTACATAATGAAAGTGCTTATCACATTCGTGTTGGTTTTGTCACTTGATGGGGGGAGGGAGGTGTTGTAACCAGGTCAGATTCTGTTTTAGTCCATCATTCCTATTCAGGCAATTTTGATTCCACTTGATATGAAGTGCTTCTGATATTAAACGTTCTTTGTGATTTCTGAAGTTTTTCTGGATTATTTCAACATTGTCAAAATCAATTTTGTGGCCTGATTCTATAGCATGTAGACCTATGGCTGATGATTTTTCAAGTCTTTGTAGTTCAACAGGATTCCTCGGTGGTCGAAGAGATGCTCTACGGTGTTCATTTCTTCTCATTTTGATTTCTCTTTGGTGGGGTTCGTCCGATGTACATCGCATCACATTCCGAGCATTTTATTTTATAGACACAATTAGATAGCGAATCTTTAGGGATTTGGTCTTTTATATGGACAAGGCTGTTTCGCAGTGTGTCTGATGTTTTGAGGAAAACTCTAATATCGAGCTGATTGAGTACTCTTCTGATATCGTCTGACGTCTCTTCTCTATATGGAATGACGACTGTTGATGTCCATGTTTTCGGGATGCGTTTTCGGCCATACTTAATGTTAGTGTTGATTTTGTTGATGAAGTTCCATGGGTAGTTGTTTTGCTTGAGAGTTTCAGTAAAGTTTTGATGTTTCTTCTTCTTTTTCTTTCTCATCCGTCATCAGAGAGTGTGCTCGTCTAAGAAGACTTGAAACAACTGAAATCTTTGAGTTGATGGGGTGTAATGACTTGAAGTCTAAATATTTTTTTGAGTGGGTTTTCTTCCTGAATATGGATATACTAAAATGTCCGTTTTCCTTTCTCTTAACTAGGCAGTCTAGAAATGGTAGTTCACCGATGTCTGATTCCGCTTCCGAAGTTTTTTGGATTCTGGGACATACACAGTTTATTTTCTCCAGGAATGAATTGTGTAGATCTCGTTTTAGTACTACAAAAGTATCATCCACATATCTTAACCATATTTTAGGAGTGAGTATGCTTGAAAAGATGTTATTTTCGAATTTATTCATGAAAAGGTCGGCGACTATTGGGGAGACTGGTGAACCCAATTTCACACCATGTTATGTAACATTTTATATTCTACTACTAATCCTATAATTATGTACGCCTTTCCAAAATCTATACGCCTTATCAATTATTCTATATATGACATTAATTGTTTTGCCACTTGACATTAAACTATGATTATAATCACAAATATTTTAATGGCATTTCATACCACTATTATTATTTCATGTACTCACATCTTTGACCTAATTCCCTCACCGGATATAATTTCTTATAAAATAAACCATATATATACATAGGTCAAACTAATAGAACAGGGGCAGTCAGACTAGCTGAACATAAAAACCTAGCAAAATCTAGATTGGTTGACCCGAATAAGATAAGAAATCTAGAGAATAGTTCAGCTATAGCACTACATGCAGTCACACACAACCATACAATAGGATGACAGTTTTAAAATCTAATGTCACAGGGTATAGGGAGAAATTGATAACAGAAGCTTTGTTTATCGAATCAACTGAAAACACGTGTAATAGGAATGATTCATCACCTGTCCCCGGTATCTGGAAAATTCTACTACTCCAACGATTACAAATAGGAGAGAACAAAGAAAACTATAAAACTCAAATGTCAAAGTCGTGTGATTACAATTGATATGATTATGAACAATAAATTTTGTTCGAAACGTCATCCAGTAGATAATACTGTTTCACTGTGTGATATACCTAATAAACAAACTAATATGGAATTACTTACTACCACAGTGCCCAAGTTTTACATATATATTAACTCTGAAAATGCTATTTGACACATACGTGAACAACCTCCCTCGTAACCTCAGAGTATTGTTTATTGATCAAGGATAGACAGACATTTTTTGATACATTTTGAGATATTCATGTTTCCCTTCACACCAAGGGAGAGTATCTATTACTAGCAGACAGGTTAATTGTGATCAAAACTAATTTTACGACAAAAGCTATGCACTTCATGTAGTTGTGTTCTCTGAGTTGCACGGTTTATTTACGAAACTTTTATTGCTCTACTAGGCAACATCTTCAGTGCATACTTCAATTTGATGATATTGGATAGTTGGAGGCAATCGGTCACAGGAAGCCTTACTCGACCTAGGTTTCGTGCTAGTTGGCACTCACTAGTCAGCAAGGCGTATCTGCAATCATCTTGAAGGAACAACTCATGCCCCTACTGAGATTCAAACCCGCGTCACCCAGTGGGACTGCAGTCAGAGACGTTACCACGGAGCTATTAGAGCTGGCTCACGATTGACCTCCTGTAGGACTGAGAGTGTATACCACCTTTATAATTTAAGAATCTGAGTGGTGCAGACTGAATTCTGTCAGTTTGTAATGTGGCCACCATAGCTCAGTGGTAACGTCTCTGACTGGGTGACGCGGGTTCAAATCTCAAAAGGGATATGAGTTCCTTCAAGGTTGCAGATACGCCTTGCTGACTGACTGGTGAGTGCCAACTAGCACGAAACATAGGTCGAGCAAGGCTTCCTGTGACCTATTGCTTCCAACTATCCAATATGATCAAATGAGTGTGCACCGTGATGGCGAGCTACCTAGAATGGTGGCCACATTGCTAACTTGACTGATAGAATTCAGTCTACACCAAAGAGAGGACTAGACACATCACACTAGTTACTAGTGTCCAATCAGAAAACTTCAATTTGAATAGACCTCCTAGCCTAAATGATACAATTCGGGGATAATAACGTTGAAAAAAAATTCGGTCAAGTTCTGCTTCAAACTGTCATAACCACAAGTGCATCAAGAATAGTGCGCGATGAAATCCATCAAAATTATAGAATTGTTCAACATTGTAAAGGGTCAACTAACACTTTCACCATGTTTTTAACATTATAGAGGAAATGATTGTTACAACCGTTGATACATTTGGTACTACGCGTCAACGAACTTCCCACCTAGTCGATTCGCGAGCTTACCGCTCTAATCAATATTAGCAACAACACGATAGGATACTATCGAACATGGGATGAAAGAAGACAGCCCATCGACGTATAGAGTCTTAACTGTTTCCAATCAACAGCAAAACCGTTGGCAGAAATTGGGTATATATATATACTTTAAATGGCCTTGAGAGACACTAATCACACTAGTGGTTGGTGAAACAGTCAATAACCAATATGGTTTCAAGGTCACAAGTGGAAAGGTAGGGGGTAAATACAATCAGCATTGTACTGTAAAGATAAATGTAGTATTTTAAGATAATTACGTATACATAACAGTAATACCCTATACATTTTTATGAATAGAGAAAATATTATTAGCTAACGAGTACAAGAAAGAAAGAGATGAGCATCCTAAATTCCACTGCTACCTATAGTTACTCAAATAACGAAATGAGGTTTATCTGTGCAAGTGTCTTTTCTCAAAGATATTTCTTCACACTTATGTCGGTCTGTTTTCGACATAGAACTTTGCACATATGTGCAACAGTTCAAGTCGCCACACTCCCTCTTTTTAGCCCACAAAGGAAGAGAAGGAAGTGGGAGAAATGCGCAAAGATGACAGTAAACAGAGGTGTGAGACAAAGAAATAGTAATAACGAAGAACAAAACAGTTTCATTGGAAATCATAAGTCACAAGGAGTGGATGCATTTACACCAGCCATTGAGAACGACGATTTTGAGCCATGTCACCAATTGTTTCCAACCATTGGTTTTTACCGTCCCGAGGACCCCAACTAGGAAGCCAGTCTACACCTTCATACGACACTGGCTTAGACTAACTGTTGTAGATTTCATTGACTGGTGCCATGTTTTCGTTTGACCGCCGCTAGCTCTTTTCCAGCCTGACCCTATATCAGCTAACATTGCCCATCGAGAAAGGCGATCGCTAGGCATACGTAACACATGTCCTAACCATCTCAGTCGATGTAATTTGACAGTCTCGTCGACTGATTTCCCCTCCCTCCTTACCTAGTATTCGACCGAGGCTAATCTCAATAATGCTCACCTTATTATACCACTTCACGCGGGAGATAGAACGCAGACACCTATGATCGAACACAGATAATCTTTTCATGTCTTCTGCTCTCAATGGCCAGGTCTCACAGCCATGAAGGACGACGGAGCGGACTGATGAGCAGTACACACGCCCTTTGGTCGATAGTCGGATATCACGTCTACGCCAGAGACGACGTAAACTGGCATATGTGAAACTAGCCCCCTGTATTCGTCGGAGATCAACCCCTTGGCGTTGGCTGATGATACTTCCCAAGTAAGTGAAGTAGTCAACGTGCTCTACCACTTCACCTTCTATTTCTAATCTACGGGTCGGTGTAGTCCAATCCTGCAGCATCATCTTACATTTTACAGGGGCGAATCGCATGCCAAACATACGAAGATTGTTGCTCAAGGTGTTCAGTAGACTCTGCATTTTGTCAGCGTCCTCTCCTAGAAGGACTATATCGTCCTCATATTCTAGACGACGAGATTATTCCCTGAGTCGCTGAAGTGTGTTAGGGTTAAGTCCATTAGTACATCTACGATGAAGTTGAATAGGAATGGGGATAATGGGCATCCTTGACGGATGCCACTAGTCGTCACCACTTCAGATGACAACTCGCCGTAAGCCCTTACCTGGCTGCATGAGAACGAGTAGAGTGCCTTAATCAGTGCAATGTATTTATTTATTTATCGGCATTCCCTTTACAGCCAAGCATCCATCGCCAGAGAACCTCTCGGTCGACAGAATCGAATGCCGCCTTTAGGTCAAGAAATATAATGATTGTTGGACACTTATGACCCGAAAAAGTACGCTTTATTAATGTGAATGAATTACAAAATACCTTCAACTAATGAACATTTAATATTTAAATGTGAACAGTTTCTTTTGATGCAACATAGTAGTAGCTCAATTAAAAGTTTTTTTTTCAAGGAGACAGCTGGGACACTTTATCTCGGGACTCTCCAGCAGTACGCACCCATGATTCCTCACACACACACACACCAGTAACTCTCTGATTGTCAATAGTTCCTCTAACTGAAGTCAGTTAATCATCATCTAAGTTGAAATCTCTATCAAATCATCCTCCCCCTCCCCTGCAAACCAACACAATACCAAGGGCACATTCAATTTCACTAATGTCAATCAATGACTGTGTTACACACTTTTAATTGTACATATTCCTTTGAACATTTTCCAAGAGAAGAGAAGAGAAGAAAACATCTTGAGATATTATCATTTATCTGATTTTATATGCATATATTTATTTTTGATTTTTATTTCCTATTCACATCATGTACACATAGACACAAGCACAAACACGCAAACACAAAAGGTAATTTGTACAATAGAAAATGATAATAAATCTGTCAATAATAATTATAAGTGAGCAACACCAAATTAAATCAACCGGATGAGTAAATTAGATTTAATAAGACCATCACTTGAAATAAAGCACATCACGACGCGGTAATAATTTCTTGGACTCTTCAATAGAAAAAAAATTTTCTCACTGTTACTCTTGTATATATATCTATGAAAAAAGAAAGATGGAAGAATTCAATCTAGAAGAGTTAACCTGTATTAAGTATTCACATAGCTGAACATAATAATAATTTTGATGGCATTATTAGAAGACGGAGATTATCTGAAGAATGTGATGTATTTGCGCTATACATTTCGAACAATCTGATCACACATTTACTTGTCAAGTCAATATATATGAAAATGTTAAATTAAACAAGGTGACAAAAAAAAAGAATTAAGAATAATTAACACAAACGTTTGGTAATCCAATCAAATAAGGATTACCAAGGTAGGTTAAGAGTAATAACAAACTGTTTTGAATACACAAGGGGGGCTTAATGTCATCTATAAAAACGGTCAAGGACGTTAACTGAAATACGCTGAGGCTATAGCCATTCATAAACTTAAGCCCCCCTTGTGTATTCAAAAACAGTTTGTTATTACTCTTAACCTACCTTGGTAATCCTTATTTGATTGGATTACCAAACGTTTGTGTTAATTATTCTTAATTCTTTTTTTTTGTCACCTTGTTTAATTTAACATTTTCATATATATTGACTTGACAAGTAAATGTGTGATCAGATTGTTCGAAATGTATAGCGCAAATACATCACATTCTTCAGATAATCTCCGTCTTCTAATAATGCTATCAAAATTTATAAAAGGGACTAACTGTTTTAAATAATAATAATAATGACACAAAGTTCATCAAGATAGGCGTAGTACGTCAATTAGACTTTAAGCACCAGTAACTACCAATCAGAGAACCACCTTGAATGCACCAATCCGCATGAATGACGCTATTTTGGAGTGAAGAGTACATGTATTTATGAATGAAAGAATGCTTAAAAACTGTATAAATGCACTCACTACAGAGGATACCTGTTTCTCACATGTGATAAAAATGACTCCCAGTCTAACATTAGAATATCAATAGGAGTTACACCCAACCACATCCTATACATGTTTTTTTAATCTAAATGACTACAAATAACATCCTTTAGCGGCCAATGAATAAGACGCAAAAATGTCTTTCGTTGGATAAGTGAGAGATAAGAGTACTCACACTCACACTAAAAACCTTTATTGGAGTATGATGAAGACATTCATGCATAGAAGAAGCTTCATTCAGAGTGATTCAAATAGAGGTTAATAGAATCCCCAAATCATACGACTAATTTTACATGAGCAGGAAACACTACGTGACATCATGGAAGAATCATGCGTGGAAACTGCTCAAGTACTACGGCCTACCCCAAATATTCATCAACCTTATTCAACAGCTGTACGACAACGGCACATGTCAATTGATCCAAAACGGAAAACTCAGCGAGGCGTTTGCAGTAGACACAGGAGTCAGACAAGGGTGCTTATTATCACCAATGATATTCCTAATTGTGGTGGACTGGATTATGCGTCGGACAGTAGGAAACGAGAAGACAGGAATATCCTGGACCGAGGTGAAGAATCTAGAAGACCTGGATTTCGCGCGTGGATGATTTATGTTTGATGTCACACAAAATCGAAGGTTTACAAGCGAAAACCGACAAACTCGTCGAAGAAGCAGCAACGACAGGACTCCAGGTGAACATAGACAAGACGGAGGTTATGAAAATAACCAACCAACAACAACAGCAGCAGCAACATCCAGCGCCAATCACCATCAACGGGAGGGATTTGAAAGAGGTTACTTCATTCACATATCTAGGGAGCATTGTCTCAACTACACGAGGAACGGACGAGGATGTCAAATCGAGCGAGAATCGGGAAGGCGAGAAAAACATTCATCAACCTGAAACCCATCTGGAAATCTTCGTCACTCAGCATCAACAACAAAATTCGGATTTTCAATACAAATGTCAAGTCAGGTCTTCTATACGGATCAGAAACTTGGCAGCAGTTCACAAAGAATATTTCCAACAGGTTGCAGACCACTATCAACAACTGTCTTCGTTCTATACTGAAGATCAGATGGCCGAAAAGAATCACCAACAAGGAACTATGGGAACAAACGAAACAAGAACCAATCGCCAAACAACAAATATGCAGGAGAAAGTGGAGATGGATTGGACACTCACTGGCTGAGGAGGCCGCTGGGTGACATCGCGCATCAGGCCAGTGCTCGAGTGGAACCTGAAAGGGAAGCGGCGAGTGGGATGGAGGAGATCGTGTGAAGAGGAGCTGAAACAGTATGGAACAACATCAATGCAGGTGAAAAGTACAGCAGAAGACAGAAGAAAGTGGAGACGTGTAGTTGAAGCCCTATGTTCCACTAGGAACCCAAGGGAACAACAATAATAATAATTTTACATGAAAGTATTAGTCAATCAATAGGAAAACAAAAAAAACAACAACTAGACCTACCTCTTTACAACTAACTTGATATTGATGAATTTATCTCATTGGTACCGTTAGTTATTGGTTCAGGTTTAACTAACTTCGTAGTTGTATTCGACAATTGACTACTGGCACCAGATTTGTTAAAATTAGAAAAATCAATATTGCTATTATTAGCCGAGGAGGCGAAAGCATTTAAAACAGCTAAAGCTTGATTGATAAACAACTTTCGATTATCACTGGATACGACAGTACCAGGCGTAGGAGAAGCCGACGACGTTGCAAGTGGTGGTGGTGGTAGTGTTGTCGATAGACTGTTTAGTAACGAATTAGGAAGTGGTAAACTAGAAGAACTGGATGCACTAGTTGGATTGACTGCTTGCGTAAATCCAAGCAAAGGAGGTGGAATTGTCGACGGTTGTACAACAGGCACTAAAAGTCCAAAAATATACGATTACAATGCTTCTTTAGTGAGCAGAAACACTAAAAATAGCATAAGTTATGATAACTATCTGTTTGTATGCCTCTAGTTATTAATAACCGCACAAATAAAATTGTTGACATTTAAGTTTACTACAGTAGAGAAAATTATGGTACCATATTGTCACAATTTGTATATTGGTTAGCGATTGGCAATATACACAGTTCAAGTGGTTAAATTTCACCGTAGGTTTCTGATATTATGAATGGCGTGGTGAGGGCTGGCTGCTAGCCAAAATTGGTAGACAGCAATTTATGTCCCAAATATTGGTCATGAGAAAAGAACAAGAACAAAGACTAACTCAACAACCAATCACTGCGGACTTTGCGTAGGCGGATTCAATTTGCAGATAGATAAATCTGAATTTCAAGAAACGGCCACAAAGAGATGAAAGATTAACGTTCAGCGAGAAACCACCAATCAGAAGACTGTGTTTGTTTGCTTAACTTATCTATAATAACGTACATGAAAATATATAAATATGTGTTGATTTCCATAATAAACGATCTGTTGCCTGGCCCTTGTCTTCTGTTGTTACAATGGTAATCAGGAAAGCGAGCGAATTTGCACAAAGCTACATACACCACTGATTGGTTGAAATGTGTAGTTGGATACGACTTACATCAACCAGAAATGCTTGCTAGCCAGACAGAGGTAGTGTAAATACTGAACGACCGTTTCGCTCGATTGGGACTGAATTCGGTTGGTTTGGACTGATTAGGCTCTTCGAGTTAAGTCAAACTAGGTACACTTTTGACAAGCTCGACCCTGAACGACTGGTGTAACAACAGGAGACAAGGGTCAGGCAACAGATTGTTTACTGAGGAAATCAACAGATATTTATATATTGTTATGCACGTTATTATTCGTTATTAATAGAAGAGAAACAGTGTCTTCTGATTGGTCGTTTTCTCACTGGAAGTTAATCTGTCATCTCTTTGTGGCCATTTCTTTGAAGGTCAGACCATATATCTGCGATTCACATCCACCCACGCTAAGTCTGACGTGATTGGCTGTTGGGTTAGTCTTTGTTCTTGTTGTTTTCTCATGACCAAGATTTGGGACGTAAACATTGACGTAAATTGGTGTCTACCAATTTTGGCTAGCAGACAGCTGTCACCACACCGGAAAGGCTGTTCGGTGCTTAGATCACCTCGACCTTGCTAGCAAGCACTGCTGCTTGATATGTGTAATATGCAACTACTCATTTGCACCATACTTCATTGAAAATTTTGCAACAAACAACAAAATTTTTTAGACAATGTCTGTTCAGCTGGGAACTCACGTCGACTAGTACACAAACTTTAGTGCAACGTTATCATGAATGTATATAGGATGAAACTTATGTAAAACACACATCAATACCAAAAAATATCCCGGGAAATTAGAGAAATAACAGAATTAGATCGATAAAATTAATGAGGTGAAATAAAATTCTCGGAAATATATTCACTTGACCATTGTGGAAGGAATAAGAACACCTGTTTCAAGCTAATAATTTTGAATCACTATAGATCCTAATCCACAATTTCAAAGTACTTAAATCTTCAAATATTAAAGTTGCTGATATTTCTTTAAAACATATAACCATCAGTCAGACGATGATTGGTTGAAGGAATAAGGGAATGTGATTGGTGCACACAAAACCCCATCCCACCACCACCACCACCAAAGAATACTAAGCTTGATTTCGTATGATCCAACTTACCATTTTGTTTGGATTGATTTTTACCATCAGAATGCGACGGTAAACATGGTACCGGTAGGCCAAAACTAGTGACAACAGCTGAAAGCATTGCTATAGCGGCTAGATTTGTATTCTGTGATACACCTAATAAAGGAGGCGGCGGTGTAGGAACATTATTCATCACCGGGTTTTTAGTTTGATTCATTGAAGATTGAGATGTGGCAGTTTCTGTTGAAGCTTTTGATGACTGCTCGTTGCCTTCAGTTTTCTTTTCATCATCAGGTTTACCTGAAAATTAGTAAATCAAGGAATTGCAAACAACAAAGATCTATATACACTGTGTATACAGGAAGAAAAATGGGAAAACAAAGACTGAATAGCGAGCACGTCACCTCATCAAGTGATGATTGATCACAAAAATTAACTTTCTCACCCAGACCGTTACACGTTTAATCTCCATATGATGAATAGGAACAGTACGAGAAATTAAAGCGAAACACGTATAAGTATACCCTATTCATACTATGGTGAGAGCTGGCTGCTAGCCAAAGTTGGTAGACAGTAATTGACGTCAATGTTTATGTCCCCAATATTGGTGGTGAGATAATGAGAACAAAGGCTTTGCGTAGACGGGTACAATTAGCATATAGAGGATCTGACACAGCCACAAAGAGATGCAAGGTTAACTTTCTGTGAGAAACAACCAATCAAAAGACTGTATTTTCTACTAACAATAATCTACAATAATGTATATTAAAATCTATAAATTTGTTGATTTTCCTTAATAAACGATCTGTTGCCTGGCCCTTGTCTTCTGCTGTTACAATACTATTTACTTTTAGCTGTGATGTCTCGATAAATTTAATCACCACTTGTCCCTGGAGATTAATCCTGCTGTAGCATCATCAACTTACATGACAGGATGACAGAAATTAAAGTTTGAATTTCGTGAGAGAGAGAAACTAAACCTTCTCTAATGAATACATTTGGTAAGGTGGAATTGTGTTTGGCTGGCTCAATGGTTCAGGCGTTTGATTTGCAATCAGTGAGTCACAGGCTCCAGCAGTCCTGCTTTACCTACTTTACCGAAGTTTGGGTAGATGGGTAGTATCACTGACCCGCACACAATATGTGTGACTTACTACGAACTTCACAGAATCACAAGTGGTTGTTAAGTTGAGATATAATTTGATAATTCCTATTGTAGCATTAAGAACACAATATCCAGCGAAGAGACTCTCGCCAACAACGAATTTATTATCAAGCTGTACAATCGTATGTATATGGTTTTTAAGAAATTATATCCGGTGAGGGAATTGGGTCAGAAGTGTGAATACATGAAATAATAATAGTAATATGAAATGCAATTAGAATATTTCTGATCATAATCATAGTTAAATGTCAAGTAGCAAAACAATTAATGTCATGTATAGAATAATTCATGAGGTGTATAGATGTTGGAAATGGGTGCACAATTATAGGATTGCGTTGACTCAGAACTTGACCCTTCCTATAAGCAATGCTCGCAGAAAACGGTTTATTGACAGTAACACGTAAGATAAGCAGTCCAAACTGGTCACCGACTCAGTTCCAAAGAAAACCAGTCAGTAAAAAATAATGTCGTTTTGTTTTTCATTCATTGGGAAATACAAAAAACCTTTATTATAATGAATATCATATACGCAATTTAAAACAAACAACAAAGGTTAATAAAGCAGGATGGTTTAATGAATTCATCAAATTTCGGTAGAATCATCTTACGCTGAATACTCTACATACACGGATATATATATATATATATATATACTTTTGAAATTACATTGGGAGATATGAGACTGATAAGCAAATAAACTACATTGAATTAGTCATGCAGAAAGACAGGTGGGAATGTTTTCTTGAGGTCATGTTCAAATAGATAATGGGAGAGGGAGTATGAGAGAGATTAGAATTAAGATAAAATGCCTTACGCCTCAATTACATTACTTAGATAAAAAAATAGGCATTATAGAATATAACAAGAATTGCAAACATAGTAATATCAGCATTATTAGTTATAACAATAATAATTATAATAATAATAATAATAGTGTTGAAGTGAGTTAAGACAATCCTACCGATTTAGAATCAATAATAATATTAATAATAATAGGTAGGATAACCAGTTAAACGTATTACCTTTTCTTGTACACAGAGACATGATATATTGTCTAATTGTTTATCTAAGTGATGTAATTGAAGCGTAATGCATTTCATCTTCATTTTAATCTCTCGCATACTCCCTCTCCCATTATCTATTTGAACATGACCTGGAAAACATTCTCACCTGTCTTTCCGCGCGACTAATTCAATGTAGTTTGTTTACGTAGCAGTCTTATATCTCCCAATGTAATTTCAATAGTTTGCATATATCCGTGTATGTAGAGTAATCAACTGAAGAGAAGTTCTACCGGAATTTGATGAATTGATTAAATCAACCTGCTTCATCAACCTTTGTTGCTTGTTTTAAATTAATGCCTAAATTTTTTCAAACTATTAAAAGTAAACTTGGTTTGGACATATAAAGCTTCAGATATGCTCAAAAACCGTCTCTCTAAATCAGTCAGTAAGACGTTCTTTGCAGCAAAATTACAAATGACGTTCACCACCCACAAGTTGTTCTCCATCTCTGTAAAAGATAAGCTCCCCATCTGGCCGCCTCCATGTGCATGTATCAGTTCACCTGCTCTTGTGGAACACGGTACGTTGGTTGTAGCCAGAGGACGCTTTCCACACGGATACGAGAAAATATTCCAGCAGCATGGTTTACAAGGGAGAAAGGAAGTGTGTTTGAAGCTCTATTCTAGAACACCTGATCGACTCCTGTCACTCCACCAACTCTGACCATGATTTTAAGATCATCTGCCGAATCAATGCAAACTTCCCGCTTTTTCTACGTTATAGACTTTTAAAGGCAGTTGAGGCCTTGGCCATTCACGAATTTAAGCCAGCTGGATCTTTGTGAACAAAAGCAGTATGTACAATCCGTATTTCTGCCTTGGCCGTAGAGGGATAGACATTTATTCATTTTGTTTATGAAGTTAATCTGGGGACCCTTCCCTCGTTACTACGATTATTATTACCGTTATTATTATTATTACTATTCTCACTCTGAATTGTTTCCACTTATCCCACTTGTCATTCTAAATCCAAAAATATTTTACAATATTGAATTCTATCTTATTAAATTTCACACCATGTTATGTAACATTCTATATTCGCCTACTAATCCTATAATTATGTATCCCTTTCCAAAATCTATTCACCTTGTGTATTATTTTATACATGACATTAATTGTTTTGCTACTTGACATTAAACTATGATTATAATCACAAACATTTTAGTTTTAATTGCCTTTCATACCACTATTATTATTTCATGTATTCACGATGATTGCATTCCCTCGCCGGATATAACTTTTTAAAAACGATATATTTACGATTGAAAAGTCTGTTCGCCGAGTATTTCGTCCTGAAGTTGGGATATGGTAAGCGTCAAAATTAATTCATCAACTTACACTCTCACACTGTTTGGCACAAAAAATAGACGCAGTGAACTAATCGAAATAGCATTAGCTAATACTGTGATTTTTTTATAAAAAAAATCAGACTACTAGTAAGTAAAAAAATAAAGTAAATAACGAGTTAATGACTTCATATAACTGTGGTACCAAGGACTTGGCAGGTCAGATTTCAAGAAAGCATAGGAAAAGTAGACACTAATTATTAGATGGGTTGAGGTAATCGCAAGAAACTATTGATACTAGGCCTCCTGCATATTGACAATCATCAGTAGGGATTAGCCGCAACGTTGTAGGAATTACGCAGTAAACATTATCGTATGGCTATCTTCTGGTACCAATTGAATTCTATCACTTAAGTACGCACAATACCCATTAGATTGCAGAAAAAAGTTGAACCAAGTAGTTTTTGCAGATGGTGACTTGTAGTGGAATCCACGAGGATGAGCATTTCGTCCTATTTAGGACTCCTTATCTGGATGTATCTGCAATCCCTAGTAATTGATGGTGTTCCAAGTGAGCCTCGAACCCAGCACTCATCGTTTCAAACGCCAAAGCGTAATCAAATCGACTGCTTGGGCTATAAGAGCCATCCCTCTTGTGCAACGGGTATTTAATTCAATTTGGACATTCATGTCGATTGACTGCATCGAAGTGTTCAGTCTATTGCATCAGGAGTGGCTCTCGTGGTCTAAGTGGACAATACTTCGATGTTTGAAACGGTGGGGGTACTGCAGTAGGGAGCCCCAGTGGGAACACAACCACCACCTATTATTCACTGGTGAATGCAGGTGCATCCAGTTGACGAGTCTATAAAAGGATGAAATGCGCATCCTAGTGGATTCCACTAATAGTCTACCATACACAAAATTACTTCAATTTAAATCCTCAGACATCGTCGAAGCATCCGCACAAGCAGCCAACATGTTCAACAGAGGCTGAATACTTCGGTCCAATCAATCAAGGGGAAAATTTAAACTGAATTCAATAATAAGTTGAACAAAGCCAAATAAGAGTAGTGGGGCACTGATATCAAGCAAGTGAAAGAGAATATGTAACTACCATAATTTAAAACTTGAGCTACAACTCTCAAAATTAGAATCATGCTATCTGAAAAAGAAACATTTTTGGCGTAATTTAGACAAATTATAGTAGTTTTCAAGTATTGATTTTGTAGGGATTTTGTTTGATTAGTTGGAGGATTTCATCATGAGCTGATATCAGTTAGAGAACCATTGGAAAAACTGGGAAACCGTGACCAGTAGGGTACAGCAGGTTGAAGGGGAGGCAGTAACTCATCAACTGGCAGAAGATAGAGTTCATGGACTGGCTGGCCATTGGATCGGGTCCCGGTGGCTGATGAATGGTCTACGAGCTCACTGGTATTGTAACTAGAAGGTGCTGCGTTCGAATACAGTGTGGTGAGTGAGGAGTGGTGAAGAGTCCGAAACTAGGCTGACGAAACAGCTGGCTATCCAGTACTCTCATATGATTTTCCAATGGTCCTCTAACTGATGTCAGTTCATAATGAAGTCCTCCAACAAATTATAGTAAATTTAATAGTAGCAATTTTAATTGCTTACTTTCAATGCAACAATGATACTTGAAACTGTTAAGACGAAGAAAATTTTGACCGCATTGTTGACAATCATATGTTCGAATTTCTAAGATGAAAAAAGAAGACAAAAAGGAAAATATCAGTGAAACGAATAGTTATCAAATTGACAAGTGTGAATGAAATTAATGAAATTATATACAGCTTCGGTGCACATATCTATAACACCACCACCAAGTCAGTACTGGTCATTCCATCTCAGCAAACGCCTACTCCTTCAAAGTAATCAACAAATTGAAAAATAAACGGCCAAAGGCAATACGCTTTTGTCTTCTTTGCATTGCTAAAGCTTTGGGCCTTTCCAGTTAGAAAAAACACCGGTGCAATTCATGCAAACTTGATGTTGATTCGTGACTTATCTGTATGTATTGAATTACCAAAGAATATTAGATAAAACAATAAGAAGACGTAATTTGTCTGAATCGTGTTGTAATGTATTTTGCGTGCACAACACATTTCAAACAATCTGATCACACACACACAAAGAGAGTTAAGTGGTGGGAAAATAGACTTAGGTCAAGTTAAAAGAGCATACTAAAGGTCAAAATAACAATGAAAATCACTTAACCAGACAATTTCTTACGGAGATATAGAGTGGTCAGAACACCAAGACCCATTCTTCAACTCGCCCCTAAGATAGACGCATATATCAAGCTATCGTATATGGGTGACCATAGCAGCAGCTGACTAACTCGACAAAGATTGAACACTGCTGTTGAAAGGACTTTTTATACAGCTAATATCATAATAATTGAGAATGTGTAGCCAATATATCTATCTAAGCCCTTTGAACATGCGAAAAGTGATGTCACATCTCACTGTATTTACCAATTTGAATGTACGTGTGAACACACAAACAAACATAGGGAGGAATCAACGTCCTCTGCAAGTATAGGTTGGCTTCAGAGCATATTCCCAAAATGGCACCAGGAGCAAATAGAATCTTCAGAACCCATTAATGGTGAGAACAGGAGACCTAGCTCCTCTATTGCGAAACATATTATAGAGACAGGACATAAAATTAACGTTTACACATCTTTTAAACCTATCTATAAAATGTGTTTTGGGAAGTATCCTTAAGTTTGTGGAAGCCCTAGTTGGCGATCAGAGAGTTTAAATCACCTTTATACGATCAAAGCGACAATTCGTCATCACACCAAACCTTCCTTGGTAAACTTTGTTTTGATACCAGCCAGGGTAGATGTACTATTACCTCTGTTATTCGGTTCAGTGATCTTCATATTGTTATTTTGACCTTCAAGGTAAACTTTTTAAGTTAACCTAAGTTTATTTTCTCACCTATTAACTCTTTATTAATTTCATATTTATTCCTATGATAAGTCCGTGTGTTTGTGTGATCAACTTGTTCGAAATGTGTTGTGCGCGCAAATACATTACAACACTACTGATTCAGACAAATTACGTCTTCATATTGCTTTATCTCTCTAAATTCATAAAGGGAACTAATTGTTTCAAAGAATATTTTACCTGTGATCCCTTTTCTCATCTTACTTATATCGCACGTATTGTATACTGAAATATGAGAGAAGGAAAACAAATACCTGCTTATATAACAACAAAACAAGAATAATGAAGGATGAGTGTGCTTGCTTAGAGAGGTCTAGGAAAGCTGTGATTGGTGTGTGTGTTATTTCACGTGGAGAAATCAAAAAACACAACATTACATGTGATCTGAGCGTCGGTGGTATAGCGGTTAGGACGCTCGCCGACCATGCACATGGTCCGGGGTTCGATCCCCGGCCGACGTACTCCTTTACCTCGCTAAGCCAGAACTAAAAGCTGGTGAAGAGGAAAGGTTGGGCATGACGCTCGCTAGCAACCCCATCTTGTAAAAATTACACTGCTACAGAAACTTCAAGCCTCTAGTTTGAACCCCTATGTTCCACTGGGGAACGTGAAGGAATAAAAGAACACGCGATCAGATTACAATAATCATTAGGCTAAAAAGTGTGATCCATATCATAGCTACACAAATAACAACGTGTATTGGATTAATAAGGTAATATGGGAATATTTGACAGTTAAACTATTCATTGAATAGCTCTATTTTGTTTTTTGCTATTCATTTCTAGTGTTTCTTTCCCGAGTAATCTGAAACACTAACCGATCCCCTCCTCGCCCCCCCCAAAAAAAATCAGACACTAAAAAGGAAAGGTGAATTACTCACTTTGATGTGCTGTCCTTTTATGCGTTTTTAATACAGCCTGGGAATTGAAACGATCACCACAAATTTCACAGATATGGACTACAGTATTCAACATAAAAAACAGACATAATATATATATGATGTAATCTATTGAAGACGAGAAAAAATATCGTGTATGTACAACCCAGAAACAAAACAGTCTACTGCTATGGATTATTAGCATCCCGAACACCCAACCAGTTAGTCAGGCAGTCTACACCTACCTACGTGGCTGCCTGGCTGGCTCAAACTAACTGTTATGAATTTCATTGACTGATGAAGCCATGTTTTCGTTTGACCACCACTAGCAACTCTTTTCTAACCTGAACAATCCTATGTCAGTCAGCTGACACTGCCCGTCGTCGAGGAAGGAGATGGCTAGACAAGCATGCGTAACACATGTCGTGACCATCTCATTCAATCGATGTAACTGCTTCACAACCTCGTCGATTGATTTCTCCTCCCTCCTACCTAGCCCTCGACCAAAGCCTAACCTCAATATTGCTCACCCGATTATACCACCTAACACACATGGGAGATAAACAGCTAGCCAACCTTTTCATGTTTTCCACATTCAACGACCACGTCTCATTCACAGCCATAAAAGGAGAACAGAGTGGACTAATGAGCAATACATCCGCCTTTTGGTCAATAGCCAGCCGCTTATCACGTCTAAGTAGGCCGAAATGGCGTTAGTTGGACAATGCAAAACAAGTCTCCTGCATCCGTGGTGAGACTTCGTCGGCGATCAATCCATTGACGCTGGTTGATGCAACTTCCGAAGAAGTGAAGTGGTCAACACGCTCAGCCATCACTTACTCCTGCCTATCTTTAAGCTGAGAGTCAATATAGTTCAATCCTTTAGCATCATTTTACATTTGACAGGAGTGAATCACATGCCAAACATTCGCAGATTTCTGCTCAAATTTTTAAAAATACTCTGTTGTATTTTGTCAGCGTGTTCACCTAGGAGGGAGGACTATATTATCCACATATTCGACGAATTCGGAGAAGTTGGAATTCATAGGCTGACCGTTGGATCGGGCTAAATCGGCTGAATAGTCTAAAAACTTACCTTGTAACTGGAAGAGTTTGTGTCCAAAACCCAGTGGTTACCTACTCTTGAAGAGTCCCAAACTAGGACGAAACAGCCGTTTAGTAATGCGTTGTTTTCAGTAGTTCTTTAAATGACATCCATTCGTGATCAAACAAGAAAACTACTACACTTTCGACCAGCGATATGAAATAGATGTGCATGTATCTTTGATGTCTAAACGACAGTGGATCAATATTTTCCATTTAGGTGTAACATATTGTTTTTTTTTTATAACGACTAGTGACTAATACACAAAACTTGTAACCTCTAAAGAAATCTTCAGTCATTTCCATACCTGACGTCTGCCTTCCTATAAATTTATTTTTTGAAAAATACGCTAAACGAACTTTCACTGTCTTTTTTTATTTGACTGCAAGTTCGTCATTAGACTGAAGGAAGCCCGCAATATGGATTCTGTGCTTAGCATAATTTGTACACACACACACACACATAGTCGACAGATTTCGACCAGTACTTAGGCGACACTGTTAGATTAGCTACTACTGTCAGACGACTAATCAACTCACGAGGTCGATAACAGATTGAACGTTCCACTGACAGAAACCATTTGTTTTATATGCAAATATATATTGAAGACAACAAATTGAATATAGGGATACCCACTACAGATCTGACTAAAAGAACTACTTTTGAGGTGTACATTGAATGTACAGTTTACTTCCAATGAAACAATCTACAGACAGAAGGGTGGTATTGTAATGGGTACTATCCCTTGGGTCCTGTCTCCTTGTAGACTGTTTTATGTCCAGTCTGAAGAATGGTCAGTTGAAGCCAACAATCCAAAGCTTTCAAGCATATCATATATGTCATAGTTGAGTAACATCTATCAATTTTTTCATGTACTCATCGAAGAAAGAAAAATATGTATACATACATTAATAAATGTGTAAAACTTGGGCACTGTGGTAGTGTGTGTATGTAATTCCCTATTGATTTGTATATTACATATATCACACACAATGAAACAGTATTACTATTCACTGGATGACAAGGTTTCCAACGCAATCTATCATATTGTTCATAATCATATCATCAAGTTTATCCGCACAACGTCAAAAATTCAGTTTTATAGTTTACTTTAATCTCTCCTCTTCATTGTAGGGATAGTAGAATTTCCCAGATATACGGATGGGCGGGTGTTAAATCCTGCCTATTACACGCATTTTCAGCTGATTGATTCGATAAATAAAGCTTCCACTGTTATCAACCTCTCGCTCCACCTTGTTACCTTAGATTTAACAAAAGAACTGTCCCATCCTATTGTATGGTTGTCTGTAAATTGCATGCAGCGCTACTACGATTGAACTATTCTCTAGACTTCTTATCTTATTCAACTGTGTTTGAAACCTCGTGATCCAACTAACAGTGTATTATTTTTTCACTGTGAGTGTGGTATATCTAATAAACAAATTAATATGAAATGAAGACCAGTAATTTTGGCAGTGAGGAGTGACACAGATTTGAATTTCACAAGGAAGATTAGATTCGTTACTGTTGTGAAAAAAAAACAACTCAAAACGTACAAAATCTTCTTCCTAGTACCCACTACGTGGGACTTGTTTATAAGCTTCATAAGCTTCTGTATATAAGATGAAAAGTTGAAAAAAAAACAACAACAAAGGAGGTAAAGTTTCTTACCGCCATTATCATCATCATCATGACACGTTGATACATGAGATTGCCATTCCTCGATGGATGTGAATGTTGCACCACAGTTATTGCATTTTTTTGGTTTCTCATCTAATATACATAACATGGAAAACAAGAACATTAACAAATTATTCAGTCAGAACATCTATGAAAGATACGTCGACTCCAAAGTAGTTCCTATCATAGAGTAGATGAAGATTTATCAAAACAATAACACCAAAAGTAGTGACAGATAGACACAGTCTGGTTTACAAAAAGACTAGTCATTCAATTGTTCGTATAATCCCGTGCAGAATAGAAGTACGAGATGGTATTGTGGTGAGAGCTGTCTGCTAGCCAAAATTGATAGGCAGCAATTTACGTCATTGTTTACTTCCCAAATGATGGTCACCGAATAAAAAAAAGAACAAAGCCTAACCCTGAGGAACTCAACAACCAATCACAACAGACTTTGCGTGGGCAGATACGGTTTACAGATATATGGTATGACCATCAAAGAAACGGCCACAGAGAGACGACAGAATAACCTTCAGTGAGAAGACAACCAATCAGAAGACGCTGTTTCTCTGCTAATAATAGCGAGTAATAATGTACATAAAAATAAATATCTGTTGATTTCCTCAATAAACGATCTGTTGCCTGGCCCTTGTCTTCTGCTGTTACAGTATGACTAGCATATATAACAAGGATATTTGTCGCTGTTCAGTCACTACATTCAAATTAATCAGCTTGTCTTTTACCTTCTTTGAATCCGCATTGCAGAAAGTCGACCATCCTCCTAAATCAATGATAAGAAACTATCAGTCACTACACTGTTTATCCCATTTAAGGTCACTGTTAATACTACTACTGCTACTTGTGTGAATTTAATTATGTCGTCCAGAATGACTATAAATGCTCCATGAGAAAACTATTCATCTCAAAGTAGGCCTTGTTCATCAAAAGTACACATTCCAGTTAGAGATAGTCATTTTTAGACAAAAAAGAAGGAACTACAAAGAAGACAAAGGAGGAAAATTAAGGACATATGTATAATGATTAGGTTAAAAGATTATAATATGCTATACTTAGTGTACATCAGTGGTACAGCGGTAGGATTCCCGCCAATCCTGCTCCATGTGGTCTGGGGTTCGATCCCCGGTCGACGCACTCCTTCACCTTGCCTAGCCAGTAATAAGACTGGTAAAGACAGGAGGCTCGGCATTAGGTATAAGGAATAAAAAAATCAGAAAAAAAAGAAATAATGGAGTCGCTGGAATAGCTGACCATAATTCGGGTGGCCCAAACCGGATATACCACTGATGAGCTCGGCTCTGAACGAGCGAAGCAGCCATTCAGTGTTTAAAAAACTCCCCCATCTGGCTAGCAAGCACTCTGGGTTCATGTTGGTGGTGGCAGTCAACTACTCACAACATTCAATCAGTAGTGTATAGCACCGCGCATTATTCGAAAAGAAGAAAAGAGCTAGGTTGTATAACCATCATCTTCTGACAGCTTAAACACCTCGACTGAAAATAATTGTATTGTAGTTATGTCGATATCCTTCAGTTACTGCTATTTTCAGAATCAAATCTGAGAATAAATGAAACTGCGAGAGTAGCTGACCCACAGGTTTATCTTATGCATATACTCAATTCAGTATTCAAACTCACCGTCATCAGATCTATCGAAAAGAGTACACCACTAATTCAGTTTACAGTTAAAAAAGCAAAAAACAGAAAGTAAATATTTTATACCTAATTCCATATTAGTTTGTTTATTAGATGTATCACACAGTGAATAAACAGTAGTATTATTTACTGGATGACGTTTTGAACAAAATTTATTGTTCATAATCATATCAATTGTAATCACACGACTTTGACACTTGAGTTTTATAGTTTTCTTTGTTCTCTCCTATTTGTCGTATGGGTAGTAGAATTTTCCAGATATCCGGCTAGACAGGTGTTCAATCATTCCTATTACACGCACGTATTTGCAGTTGATTCGACAAACAAAGCTTCTGTTATCAATCTCTCCCTACACCCTGTGACATTAGATTTCAAAACTGTCATCCTCTCCCATCCCCCTATTGTATGGTTGTGTGTGACTGCATGTAGTGCTATCTACGGCTGAACTATTATCTAGATTTCTTATCTTATTTCGGGTCAACCAATCTAGATTTTGCTAAGTTTTTATGTTC
>OX235271.1:19861737-19909212 GCA_944472155.2 Trichobilharzia szidati
GTAAGTGTACAGCCATAATGACATATTTTCGAAACAAGTTTGTTTTATTTGTTTCTTGTTTGCTTTTGACCGCTGTCTGTTTTTTTTTCTTTCTAACTAGGCCAGTCTAGAAGATGTGCGCATGCTCGCTAACAGGTTTCATTGATTCCAAGTATTCATATATACAAAATACGCTATTTACGATAAAGTACAGTACCTATGCTCTTTTCATTCTCTTTCTCACACACACACACACATACACACACATGCCAAGCTTCATTCAATAAATCGCATCTACCACTCATAATACACACAATCATTAGCTAAAAGGATTTAATTAAGGTAAACAATAACACCCACGGAAGGTTGTAATTTATGAAGAAAACATCTGATTGTCTACTACTGTTTATTGATTTACCTTTCAATAACTGAAAGCAGCCACAACTTGTTACAACCCCCACGCACACACACACACACATACCTGTACACGATCTGGTACACCTGAGGGTGGATAGACTTCTGTTTGCCTCTCGAAATGCCCTCGTGTGGCCGAAAGCGTTAAAAGCCTTTGCCAGGTAAGTCCTATTCAGGTGGCGGGTGTTTTTTTCAAAAAAATGAAAGTGCAAATGAGGACGTCTGGCAGCTAAAACCGGTGCTGCAAAAAATAGACTGGTCTACATAGGACACCTGGAGAATTCTGATTCCAAACATACGGAGGCATAGGGGTTTCATAACCCAAACGGAACCTGTTTTGAACATCACAACAATGAGGACGTAGCTCCTGACGCTGCTTCAATGCTATGTGTGACAGAATTCAAGTCAAAGACTCGGGAGTGGTCTCTTAAGATAACCACCTGTTTCATTTTAGGCGAACGAGCAGTATTTATATAAACCCTCGCACAAACTATGGGATTCTGAATAGCGCATCTCTTTTAATGACCATAAGGTACGTAGCTGGTGCGTCGGTGGGACAGCGGTAGAGTGCTCACCCACCACGCAGGTGGTATGGGGTTCGATCCCTGACCGGCACACTCCTTTACCTCACTAAGCCAGTAATAAGACTGGTATAGACGGAAGGTTGGGCATGAGGCCAGCAACCCTATCCCGTAAAAAAATTTAAAAAAATAAATAAAAGCACCCTGCTACTGAAACTTCAAGCCTCTAGCTTGAAGCCCTATGTTCCACGGGGAACGTAAAGGAATAAAAAAGAAAATGTACGTGGTTCGTTTTCTAATAAAATACATAGTTAAAACCGCAACTTGTTAACAAAGTGGAATTCCAATCTACACGTGACTAGATACTTTTAATAGCTAGAAGACACAATATACTAATTATGGTTTGAAAAATTCGAGGTAAAAATAAACTCTCCGTTGACAAGTATCAATATACACAGGAGGTGAGACTGCTTATTAGTTGACTCCAATCACTTGACGTCATGGTGACTGATTACTTTCAGGTCGCCTTGTAACCAGAAGGACCTGGGTTCAAACCTCGGTGGGGGATGCGTACTGCTGAACAATTTCAAACTAGGCTGACGAAATCCCGACCGAAAGCTGCTACCTTGACGTGGTGGTCGGGCTTGAATACCTCAATGACCTAACAAGCTACACTGGCTGAGACGTATGTCGCTTGAGGTCCTACCATGCCAGAAAGGTTGTTTGGATAGCGGTTAGACAAAAAGTAGTTACCCAATCAAATGCTATGACCCAAACAAAGTCACAAAATATCATGCCGGGTTGGTCGGGGCCCGGATTAACAACGACCGCGCTTCCTGCTGCCGTGTCACAGGGTAGAAGTGATAAATATGCTAATGTGACACACGAAATGAAAAAGAACAAACGAAAACAGGCCGTGTGTGACCGGCCTCAAGCAGTTGTCCTCTGGGCTCTGCGGTCACGCAACCAACTTCCACGGTGTGAGCAGTCGAGAAGTAACAATCGCCCTCACAATCCAGAGGCTGACGAAATAGGTACCCAGTACTCCCTCATGATGAAATCCTGTAACCAATCATCAAGTCAAATCCGTGCAAACCAGTTTATCAATTACACTATAAAGTTGATACATAGAATATGGTTCTCATTAATACCTGAAAACAATATGATTTCGGCTGAGCTTTAGCCATTGATTAATGTCCCAGGTGATCAGCTGGCGGATTAAAACAAAAACATTCGGCTTCGAATAGTAGAAGCGAAATTGAACAACTACTTCCGGTTAAGAAAAACATATGCTGAATTATAATCAATTCATAGTAGATACATAGTTAACTTCCTGTAACTCAACTTTAATATGAGAATAAAATCATAAGTTAAACATATGGAAATTCATTAGATATATCGAAAATCAATACAACTTAAAAATAAAGGCCTTTTTTAACCAAAAAACACCTTCTACTATATACAACAGAAAACAAAGAATACAGATCAAAACTGAACACTGTTCAACCATAGGGAAATAGTCAAAGGCAGCAAGGAATGAACCCAGATCAAAAAATGCCAGTAGATGAAGAAGTTGTGGAAGTTATAATGCATGGGTCAAATCACACCGAATTGTAATCATCCAGCAGCCAAATGGTCGACCTAAAGGTACTGGGGTTCCATCTCTGGTGGAGTGAAGGGTGCGTGTTGATGAAAAGCTCCCAACCAGGATGAAACAGCTGCCTCGTATCCCTTGGTTTTCAATGATCCTGCAACTGATGTCAATTCGTCAGGAAATCATCAGACGAAATTCGTCATAAATTTCCCAATTAATTTCAATTTACAAAAAGTAGTAGAAATTATTTACAGAAATAATACATGAATGTATAATAAATAAATAAATAAGAATTAAATTTACCTGTTGTTGACGATCACGTTCTTCAGCACCATGAGCTGTTACCTTTAACCAAGCATAAGTAAGATTGAATGACCGCGATAAACGTTCCATTTGACGACGATAACTTTGACTCAATTCTTCTAAATACCTGATTGGTTTTTTTTGAAGGAGAAGAATATATACAGTACATAGAGCATATCTCATAATGATACAACGGAAAGTACGCTATGTAAAAGGCTGACAATGATGATAATAATTAGTTGAAAATCAACTATCCAGAATAGATTTGTCATGCACTAAGACTATGAGGTGTGTCGGTGGCACAGCGATAGAAAGCTCACTAACCAACCACGCCTCGTGTGGTCCGCGGTTCGATCCCTGGCCGACAAGGCACTCCTTTACCTCGCTAAGCCGGTAATAAGACTTGTGAAGGGCGGAGGTTGGGCATAAGGCTAGCAACCCTATCCCGTAAAAATAGACACCACTGCTAGTGAAACTTCAAGTCTCTAGCGTCGATGCCACAGTGGTTAGGACTCTCGCCGACCATGCACATGGTCCGGGGTTCGATCCCCTACCGGCGCACACCCGATATCTATGGTCGGCCTGCAAAATTTGGGCTACCGATATCCATGCTGAAAATTCCATACTTGTACTGAAAATACGGTGTGGAATCAAGCTGTAATCAAAATAAAATTTTTAAAAAAATAAAAATTAAGGGCCTATGTTCCACTAGGAACATAAAGGAATAAAAAAAGACAATGAGGTATAAACGTACAAAAAGACTAAGAGAATATCAATATACATGTTTACGAAATAGCAATGTACAGTAGATACAAACATGTTTATATGGCGAAGTTCAACAATAGCATCCCAGGGAGTGCGAACGCTCAAATGACCTTGAACGCATGCTAGTCGTCGGTTATATATATGCTGAGATTTTGTAAATTCCGGTTTAATAATACTTTGATAAAGCTATTAGCATTAAATAGCGAAACGTCAGTAAAAACAATATCATTTTTTTTTCATTCATTGGGAAATACAAAAGCCTTTATTATTATAATGAAATATTCCCATATCATGAATCAAAAGTCAATCTGAACAAAGAATATTCTTTTCAATAATTTCTCCTCTTCACGTTCTTACAATTATCGAATATAATATTTGGTGTCGTTACAATAATGATAGCCAGTTATGCGGCGGATACATCCTTTTTTATGTAGAATAACAGATTAGCAGTTATGGAGTGTCAAAATAAATATAGTAGTACTTGTGTGACAAACGTGCTAGGCTGATATCGACTACAAAATATTGTAAAATGGGAGACAATGATGGTGGTTAGTCATAATAGATTTGTAGAGTGTGAGGTAATAATAATACAAATTCATGAATTTATAGTCTCCACTGAATATCAGCCAGAGCAGTAGTAGTGACTGGACTTGCTTCTTCTGCACACAGAGCACCAGTTGTTTCATGCGAATCGCAATAGCCTCTGCTGTTTGGAGTATGCAGTACCTGGATGTTTCCTGATGATTAAGAAAGTTGAAAAGGACTATTCACTATCCGTACACAAGAAGCTTCTGTATATATATACAACTGTAATTCAAGGGTGACGTACCGAGTAAAATAATTACTAACAAGTTAAGAAAATCCATTCAAAGAACTTTTGATGCTGGCAAACTACAAGTCATGTTTTCTACACGACCGATGGTGATTCCTCAATTGAAAGATGAAGTACCTAGACTAGCTACTTCTGACTGCATCTACAAATTCAACTGCGAGAAAGGATAATTGTTCTCTGGTGCATCTTTGCCTTTTGGCGAAATCTTCCCACTTTCGAACAGAGAGAAGCGTGTTCCGCTCGTAAGATTTAGATATGATGTAGAAGGTTTCCGGCTCAGGTGGATGATTTTGATGTGGTTGTGTTCTCTGAGCTACAAATCTTCTCCATCATATTTAAATTCAACTGCACTTGTGTTGGAACATGTTATATTAGCAGTTGCTCTAGGTATTTGATTTTTCGTGCTCTCTCGGGAACATCAACCAATGTGGTTCAATAAAGGTGAAGTGAGAAGCATCAATAGCTCGAAAATTGGAACACCTGGTGCAAACCGGCTGGCCACGAAGCTTATAATGAAGAGTCCTTCTGCATCATCTACCACCGGGTTCCAAACAAACTGCCAAAAGCATCCAGGTACCGCATGCTCCAAACAGCAGAGGCTATCGCAATTAATTCGCGTGAAACAACCTGTGCTTTCTGTGCAGAAGAAGCAAGTCCAGCCACCATTACTGCCCTGGTTGGTTTTCAGTAGAGACTATAAGTGTGGTGAGAGCTGTCTACTAGCCAAATTGGTAGACAGTAATTTACGTCAATATTTACGTTCCCAAGATTTGTCGTGAGAAAATGTGAACAAAGATTGATTCAAAACCGACCACAGCAGACTTTGCGTAGGCGGATGCAGTTAACATATAGAGGATTTGACATTCAAGAAACAGTCACAAATAGATGAAAGATTAACTTTACGTGAGAAACAACCAATCGGAAGACTGTGTTTGTTTGTTTAAATATCCATAGCGATGTACATGAAATATATAAATATGCGTTGATTTCCTTAATAAAGAATCTGTTGCCTGACGCTTGCCTCCTCCCGTTACATAATTTCATGAATTTGTATTATTATTTCCCCTAATTTTTCTGATATTCAGTGTGTAATGATATGTTGATACTATCGAACTGTAATCCATTGATATTATTAGTACTTGCAATTAATAGTGTTCTCTGAGCTGGTTGGTTTAGGCGTAGGCCTAAGCCCTACTTTGGCCAAAGTGGGCGTCCCCTTCGAATTAGAATACAAGAACACAAATCAGCCGTGAAAAGACACGATATATATTCTTTAGTATCAATGCATATAGACAATTATGGACATCAATTTGATGTTTGGGATAATGTCAAAATCTTAGACAGAGGAAACACCAAAAGTGCAGTCAGGGAATTCCTAGAAGCCTGGTACCCAAACGAAAATGCAATTAACAAACACGTTAATATAGACGAAATTTACCAACTAATACAAAGTAAATCAGGTAACCAGAAAGTTTAAAATCCAAGTCAATAGAAAATGGTCAATACATATGTAAAGATGGTTACCGGGAGATGCAATTATATCACTCATGAAGAAATTTAAATCAATTCACTTTATGCTAAATATTGCACTGAAGATGTTGTCTAGAAGCGGGACGCGAAAGCTCCGCAACTAAACCAACCAGCTCAGAGAACATTATTAATTGCAAATCATCCACCTGAGCTACAAATCTTCTCTATTACTATTAGTACTATTGTTATTATGATCGATTATTAAACAGAATTAATGTTGTTAATAACCTTAATTCATTCACTAATACACTATGTATATATGACTGTAGAACCTTATGATACAGTTATCGAAAAGAATATTATTTGCTCAGTAATCATGTCTCAGATGCAAACGAATCAAAGCCTGACTTCATAAGCCAATTGACAATTTGAACTGAAATCTTTTACATTTAATCAATCAATTTAAATAATAATTTTTTTTTAAATACCAAAGGCTATGCTCAAAAATTCATCTATTATGCATTCATTGCATAACAGATATTTTTTTGAGATTGTTGAGAAGTCTATCAAAACTGTTTATTTTGATCATAGACAAAATAAACAAAGAAAATTTGATCAATTTCGTCAACAATCTCGTTCTTAGGTTTAAACAAACATAATTCAAATGTAATTAGTGCATCAAAGTGTAGCAAAGTTTTAGACAGACAAACGTTACAGTTTAAGTTAGTATCACTGTGTTGCAGGTCTGAAGGGGAATTAGTACTGCTGGCGAGTAGGGGTGTGTGCGTTACAACCCAATAAACCAGCCATGATTCCTACGCACTGTGGTAAGTTATTTATTTATTTAAACAAAAAGAAAAACTTGGTACAATATGGCACCAAGAAGATGTGCCACACAAATTGCATGAGGGCTTAGATACTGCCCGGATGCCCAGGCTGAAGCAGGTGACTGTCTTAAAGGACTACCCATCGAGCCTTTGACTTGGAATCTAATCAGCAGGGCAGAGGAGCAGCGCCAGCAGCTACTTTCCCATGGTTGCCGGTGACCAATCCAGGTTCATACGCCATTTGATCCGATTCGATTCTGGAGCTTATGTATCCCATAGCAACTGCTTTTAGTCTAACCGCTATCCAAACAACCTTCTTGACATTGTAGGACCTGCAGGAACATAAGTCGCAGGCAGTCTAGCTGGTTGGTTCGATGCGGTATTCAAGCCCCACCACCACGACAAGGTAGCAGTTGTCGACCGGGCACTCTGAGAAGTGGATGTAGAAAAAACTGACCCAAGAAATCATCCATCCCAGATATATATATGCACTGGTCAATAATGACCTCTTCATACGGATACAAATCCAAACCGGTCATACGTGACTGGCGCTCAGATAGTTGTTTCCTGGCCTCCTCTATGGTTATCCAATATTAATGCGCTTTCTGTATCAGGTATTTCAATCTATTTCATAAATAATGTGTTATGTAATAGCCAGTACGGCTGTAGCTTTGTCAGTTAATGTACTCCAATTCAAGATACTTATTTAACTTTAACAATGTAGGTAGAACTGTAACGACAGAAGACAAGGTCCAGGAAACAGATCCTTTATTGAGAAAATCAACAGATATTTATAGATTTTTATGTACATTATTATCAGCGTTATTGTTAGCAGAGAAGCAACCTCTTCTGATTGGTTGTTTTCCTGCTGAAGGTTATTCTGTCATCCCTTTGTTGCTGTTTCTTAGACAGTTCGGTGATCTACATATATATGCCTGCGAATCGTATCCGCCCACGCTAAGTCTGCTGTGATTGGTTGTTGAATTCCTCAAGGTTGGGCTTTGTTCTTGTTTGTTTTTCTCATGACCCCGATTCGGAACGTAAACACTGACGCGTAAATTGTTGTCTACAATTTTCGGCTTGCAGACAGCTCTCACCACAGAATCACTACCAGGCTTTCCACATATGACTGTAGACATCCAAATCACTCAGAACTCACGATAGATTAGTGCAGAAAACTTATACATCAACTTGAATTTCAGTGGAATTTAATACAAATATAAAATAAACAGTCAAGGAGTGAATATGTCTCAACGATTGAACACTACACATGGTTCACATTTAGCCTTGAGTGTGTGTGTGTGTGCCATATCAAAAGCCTGATGATAAACGAAAATAACAAAAGTTTACAATGGAAATAACAACAAGAATAATAAGAGATTGCTTACCTCATACTCACTGAAACATTACGCTCAATAATACGAACACGATTATTTAGACGCATGTAAGCCGTAGATCTTCGTGAACCACCTAGATCAGCTGGTACAACTACTGCTAAATTAGGATGTTGACGATCAATTTTACGCGTCGGTAATCGATGATCCGATGACTTCATATTTCTACCGATAATAAAATTATCAGTAGATTGAAAATCATCAACTAGTATCTTTTCATCATTCTCCTCAGTAGTATCTGAATAAACTGAATCCGGCATAGATGATGACAAATCAGTGTGTTCACTTGAAAACAGAAAAGACGGTAATTTGGAACACTGAAAAAAAAGAGAAAAAAACAGGAGAAGAAGGAAGAGGGAAACATATGAGATGACCTCAACAAACTAGTAAAGAAGTGTAATTGTAGGATATTGATATCATTGCCAACCCCATCACTTGTGAAACGCAGTCCATTATGAGTGTCAAAGAAATGAAGAAAATACGGATTTATACACAAAAGAGTCTTCTCAGTATATATAAGTCACCTACTGTTATACCATATAAAGAAGGAACATCTAAGTTCCTTCGTAGGATTCTTAATAAAGCAGGAATTAGGGTGGCAGGCAAACCTACAAACTCACTCAGAGACAAGCTTTGTAGGCTAAAAGACCCGGTGAATCCAATTAGACAAAATTATATAATTTACAAAATACCTTGCAATGACTGTGAGTGTGGTAAATTACATAGGTCAAACTAGTAGGTCGGGGGTAGTCAGATTGTCGGAACATAAGAATTTAGCTAAGGTAAGAATGATTGATCCCACCCGAGAAGATAAGTAATTTAGAGAAAACTCAGCAATTGCACTTCACGCATTAACACACAACCACACAATAGGGTGGGAGAGGGTTAAAATTCTAAGAATTAATATAGGTAGGTGGAGAGAGAGAGAGAAATAGGTTGATTACTGAATCCTGCCTGGTTCATTGAGTCTACACCCAACACATGCGACAGAAATGACTCAACACAAATACCAGAGATATGGAAGATATTATAACCACTAGTCAGTCAAATCAGAGGAGGATAATAGATAACCGTAAAATTCTACTTCCAATTCACATAAATTATAACATTCTAACAAGTTACTTATTATGACTATAAAAACACTGGTCTTATTTTTTCCCATCTGATTGTAATTGATCAATAAAACTCATATTAATAATTCTTAATGTACATTATCCCATATTGATTTTTATTCAATTATCTAGTCAATTCCACACATGTATATAAATGAAGAGAAAAAGTTGTGTGAGTAACTTGATATGATTACGAGCAATAGTTTGTGCTCGAAACTTGGTCATCAGTTAATATTACTTACTGTATAACAAACACTGTGTGATTTATCAAAATAAAATCTTATCTACAATGGAGATATACTCTACCACAGTGCCCAAGTTTTATACTTATATCAATTCTCAGTATTTAGTCACACAGGCAACTTTGAAACTGAGGACAATAGACCTCAGTCTATAGAAAAGAAGATAAAAGTGAAAAACCAATTATCGTCTACAATTTCATTGACGCAAAAATGTGAACTGTACGTGAAATGGTTGGAAACAAGCCTTGGATCTGTGTTCCATACTTGTTGTCACTGATCAGAGAGACGTATCGGCAATGTTGAATGAACTCAAGCCCTCTTCTGAGATCTCAATCCGGATCACACATCGTTCTAGTTAAAGACATTACTACTGAGCTGTTCAGGTTTGCAACTAATCTCCTATACGACTGGGATGGATACTTTTAATTGGACACTGAGGTTTTTTTTGCTTCTAGTGGAACATAGGGCTTCAAGCTAGAGCTTTGGAGTTTCACTAGCAGTGGTGTTAGTTTTTACGGGATGGGGTTGCTAGCCTTATGCCCAACCTCTTCCCTTCACCAGTCTTATTACTGGCTTACAGAGGTAAAGGAGTGCCTTGTCCGCTGGGGATCGAACCCCGAACCACATGAGGTGTGGTTGGCGAGCATTCCACCGCTGTGCCACCGATGTACACTGGACACTAGGTTAGTAGTAGTAACTAATGTCATGTATCTAATCTATTGTTTGGTGCTGCTGAATTTTTTTCAGTAATCTAGGTGAGAGAGAATGCATTCATCGGTTGCCGTGATAATTCCCTTGCTATCCGTCTATTTCTTGCTTATTGTTTCCATATATCAATACTTACTAGGCTACTACATTGATGAACAAAGAAATAATGGTAAAGTCCTCCATTAAAAGTACTTTAATAGACACTGACAACTGTTTTGTATTTCCGAACACAGTATTAAATGCATGTCAGAGACACGCACGCACAAACACACACACACATTCATATGATCAACCATATAACCACATATGAGCCAATTCATTAATATAACAATGAATGAATGACCTTACCAAGGTATAATCTCATTTACGCCATTTCCACATAAATTAATCAATATCAATCAAATGGAACCGCGAAGAAGACAATACAACATGTGAACTACTAGTTATTAATACGTGTATTATATTAAGGACACATAGATAAGTAGATAAATAGAATAGTATTAAAATTTAAACGTGTAAATGATCTTTTCACATCCAATATTATTTCTCCGGAAGTACACCTAACATTTAAAAGCCCATCCAAATGTGTTTCAAAGCACAGGCTGGCTAACAAATTACCTTAGATTTAGAGTTTATCAAGTACAAGTAGTTACCTGGGGTTCTAGTGAGAAGTCGTGACCAGTAGGGTGTAGCAGGTTGGGTGTGAGGACAAATACTCGCCGAAGACATTAGCTAGGGGTCGCGCTATGTCGTGAATTGGCAGAAGTTAGAATTCATGGGCCACTGAATCGGGTCCCAGTGGCTTAATGGTATATGAGCTCACCTTGTAACCAGAAGGTCCTGGGTTCGAATCCCTATGGGTGCGTACTGCTGAAGAGTCCCAAACTAGGACGAAACAGCTGTCCAGTACTCCCAGGTTTTAGAATGGTTCTCTAACTAATGTCAGCTCATGATGAAATCCTGTAACCAATCAAATCCCTACAAACCAACACTTGAACACATTTTTCTCTTTTGTTGTGTAGTCAGACAAACACTATGGGGCTTAGTTGTTTGAATTCATTAGGCAACAGAGTGAACCGCTACACGACGCCACACCTTACTTCTACACACCAAGATAATAAAAAATGACAAGAAAGACTAAAAAATAAGAAGTGAAAACAAATAACCTTGACATTGTTTCGTTTTTCTTTGACGAGAAAGACTAATGCATCAACAGCTGTCTTTAAAACAAGCAATAAGGGTTAATAAAGCAGGATGATTTAATGAATTCATCAAATTTCGGTAGAACTCCTCTTCAGCTGAATACTCTACATACACGGATATATATGTACTATTGAAATTACATCGGGAGATATAAGACTGCTAAGCAAATAAACTACATTGAATTAGTCATGTAGAAAGTCAGGTGCGAATGTTTTCCGGGTCAATCTGGGAAAGACCAGTCGCCAATCTTTGACACTTCAAACTGCGTATATCAATTTGATTAGTGTGTTTGTGGAAGCAAATACATAGGCCGTACAGAAAGGCGATTGTCTACTCGCATGATGGAGCTTTTGCCAAAATGGTTGAAAACAGCTGAGTGCAAAATGCCAAAATCCTCAATAACAAAACATCTTGTGGACTATGGACATGATATTGTCATTGTCAGCAGACAAACAAACAGGTAGATGCTTGCAATTTCAGAGGCTTGTGCAATTTGAGTTTATAAACCAGGTCTGTGTGAAAAAAAAAACAATGGTCGTCACTCGAATCTTCCATGGTAATACGTTTTACTTATTATTCTACCTCTTATTATTATTATTCTTGATTCATTTAAAACTATCCTTTATCAGTAGGATTATCTTAACTCACTTCAACACTATTATTATTATTATTATAACTATTACTATTGATATTACTCTGTTTGCAATTTTTGATATATTCTCTAATGACTAATTGTTTATCTAAGTGATGTAATGGAAGCGTAATGCAATTTATCTTAATTTTAATCTCTCACATACTCCTTCTCCCCTTATCTATTTGAACATGACCTGGAAAACATTCTCACCTGTCTTTCTGCATGACTAATTCAGTGGAGTTTTTTTACTTATCAGTCTTATATCTCCCAATGTAATTTCAATAGTACATATATATCCGTGTATGTAGAGTATTCAGCTGAAGAGATTCTTCCGAAATTTGATGAATTCATTAAATCATCCTGCTTTATTAACCTTTGTTGCTTGTTTTAAATTTGTATCAGGAAATAAATGTTTTCAACAGCTGTCTTGGCTGTAACCAACCAGCAGAGCAACAACGAACAGCACCCATCACCAATAACGGAAGAAGTTTCAAAAAGAGATCACTTCCTTCACCTATCCAGGAAGAACCGTTCCAACTACAGGCATACGATACGGATGAAGATGTCAAAGCCAGCCAGCTAGAATCGGAAAGACAAGGCAGACATCATCATTCATCATCAATCTGAAATCAGTGTTAGAATCTTCTGTACTCCGCCTCAGCACAAAGAAGAAGATTCGTACTTTCAACACAAACGTCAAGTCAGTCAGTCAGTGCTTCTATATGGGTCAGAAACTTGGCCAGCGCCGAACGAAAAGTATTTCCAACAACCATCTGCAGACTTTTATGAACAACTCCCTTCGCTCCGCACAAGAAACTCTGCAATGGAACAAACTAACCAATAACCTGTCGTTCAATATATATATATATATTTATATTAGGAGAGAACAGAGATGCATTGGGCATACGTTGAGGAGGCCGTCGAATGACATCGCACGCAATGCAGGCAATCGCTCGAGTGGAATCCCAATGAGAAATAACAAGTGGGTCATCACATCGAGGGTGACACGGAGGAGATCGAGAAAGGAAGGGATAAGAGACTATGGGTAATCGTCGACCAAGCTGAAGAGGATGGCAGAAAATCGAAGAAAGTGGAGATGTGTTGCTGAAGCCCCAATGTTCCACTTGGAACCCAAGGGAACAATAATAAATAATAATAACAGTGCCTTCGCAGCGTACTGATGTACAGTGAGAATTACCAACGAGGAAGTCTATAGTGCAGCGAATCAACCGAGAACCTATCACTTAACAAATATGCTGAATTAAATGAAGATGGAATGCACACACACACAGACTGAGGAGATCGTTGAGCGACATCATGAGCTGGGCAAGACCCTCAAGTGAAACGCGAAAGGGGAACGACATGATGAGTGTCAAACAACCACATGAGGTAGATCCTGTGAGGAGGAAATAAGAAAATATGGGCAATTGTGGGGCTAGTTGAAAAAAGAATGAAGAGAACGAAATGAAATCAAGATATGCTTCTAAAGCTGTGTGTTCTGACTGACTGACTGGTTTCAACATAAAAATTTGCACAGATATGCACCAGTCCAACTTGCCACACTCCCTCCACACAAAACACGGCAAGAAAAGAGAGTAAAGAGAGATTCAAAATGAAGAGATAATAAACAGAAATGTGAGTAAGGGTATAAGAATCGTAATATGGTGGAAGGACAACAGAGATTTATTGGATATGATAATTGACAAGGAGTGAATGTATCTGAGCTATTCAATGACAACTAGGATTTTGAGCCGTATCACCAATTGTCGCCAGCCTTCATTGGTTCTTAGCATCCTGAAGACCCAACCAGTCAGACAGTCTACACCTCCATGCATGGCTGGCTAGCTGGCTCAAACTACCAGATATGGATTTGTTTTTACGAGTTGATCACGGATTGATATCAGTTAGAGAACCATTGAAAACCACCAGTCACAGGGAGTACTGGACAGCTGTTTCATCCTAGTTCTTTTGGGAATCATCGGCAGTACGCACCCAGTGGGATTCGAACCAAACTAGGATGAAACAGCTGCCCAGTACTCCCTGTGGCTGGTTTTCAATGGTTCTCTAACTGTTATCAATCCGTGAGCAACTCATAAAAACAAAACTAATCCTTACAAACCAATTACAGAAGATATGGATTTGATTGACTGATGAAGCCATGTTTTTGTTTGACCACCACTAGCAACTCTTTCCCAACCTGATCCTATGTCAGTCAGCTAAGATTGCCTGTCGTCGAGAAAGGCAGCAATGTCTTGGTGTGCATTAGTATCACATATCCTACCCAAAACTTCAACGCCTAACCTCAGAGAACAGAATGCAATGGAGAAGTGCCACTGAAACCCAAGGGAATAATAACAATAATAAATATAAAATACTGTTTTTAGTGGATAGCATTAATTCCCCGCTTAGATTATTCCCAAATATCTATGAAGCCTGGGGTTTTCTTCTGTGAATACAAAACAACACTCAAACAAAAGTCACTGATACAATAAAAAAACCACACTGTAAAACACACACAGACAGAAGCAAACTCACCTTGTTCGTCGTAGGTCTATTCCACAAAATTTTATTCAACTGTATCCACTGCCAATTAACAGAATAACAAACACCATAACCCTCCTCATCATCAACATCACTATTAATATTATCCAAATCATTAAATGCAAAGTCTTGTGAACCAATGAAATTCAACTGTGGCCTAGTTCTATTTCTTTGTATATGCTGATAAGCCATACACATGTGTAGAATACTCTTGTCTATATCATAATAATAATAATAATCATAATCTGATGGCTGATCATTGAAGAAAAGTGTTAAATTCAATTGTTTCACAGCTTGTTGACATTTATCTAACTTGGAGATATGAAATGTCTGTAACCAGAGGAGAAAATCGCCAATATTATCATTCGATGATGTTTGAATATTATTATTATTATTATTATTATGATTATTATAGTATAGGGTGTAAATTTCATTCAATGATATTAGGCAGGATTTCAATTGCCATAAACCTTCAATTTGATTAACTGTTAAATAGGCTAGTGAATCTTTACATAGACGATTTGTAAAACCTTGTTGACTGAAAAGATAACTGATAATTGTATAATGCTCTGATGTTGGCACAATTTCAAGTGGATTGTAATAATTTGTACTAGAGTCTGAAAAAAACAAATACACAAAAAAGAAATAGAAATAGAAAAATCAAAGAGGAATTACGAAAAACAAAACAAAATACTATGAACCACTCAGTGGGTGCGTACTGCCGATGATTCCCAAAGAACTAGAACTAGGATGAAACAGCTGTCCAGTACTCCCTGTGACTGGTTTTCAATGGTTGGTTCTCTAACTGGATATCAATGCGTGGTCAAACCCATACAAAAAAACCCTAATCTTTACAAACTAAACTCAGTGAGAAGTCGTGACCAGTGAGGTTCATCTAGTCAACAAGTGTGAGGATAAAGTTCCCACCGATTTCGGAAGTTGTATCAGCACCAACGGACTGATTGATTGGTGACGAAATCTCAGCACGGACCCAAAAATCTCGAGCTGCTTTCGCTAACTTACACCGTCTCTGGCGTAGGCGTGACATCCGGCTATCAACCAAGGGACGTGTGTACTGCTCAGCAGTTCGCTCCGTCCTTATCTATGGTGGTGAGACGTGGCCATTGAGAGCGGAAGACATGAAAGGCTGGACTGTTTTTCATCATAGATGTCTACGATCTCTCTCTCGCGTTAGGTGGTATAATAAAGTAAGTAATGTTGACGTTAGGAGTAGAGTGTTGGGCAAAGAGGGAAGATCAATCAACGAGGCGATAAAGTTACATAGATTGAGATGCCTAGGCCACGTGCTGCGCATGCCTAACCATCGCCTCCCCCGACGGACGGGCATTACTAGCTGATATACGTGCAGGTTGGAAAAGAGTAAGTGGTGGCCAAACAAAAACATGGCATCAATCATGATATCCTTGACAGCTAAACTGAGTCAGGTAGGGAGATGCAGACTTCCGGGTTGGGTCCCGCCCTCGGGACTCTAAGAATCAATGGCTGGAGACACTAGGTGACATGGCTAAAATTCGTTGTCAATGGCTTATGCAGATGTATTCAGTCTCTGTAATCTTTCATATTCCTTTCTACCATTACTCATTCTGTTTCACTCTTATACTTGTCAAAACTCTATTGATTCTCTTCACTCATTTTCTTGTCTACCTTTGTGTGCTCTTTGGAACGTGGCAACTCGAACTGCTGCACTTCGGTGCCAAGTTCTATGTTGAATCCAGCCAGCCAGTCGCGCTAAATGCATCAGGAATTGGTAGAAGTTAGAATCCATAGGCTGGTTGGCCATTGAATCGGGTCCCAGTGGTTGAATGGTATACGAGCTAGCTTGCCTTATAACCCGAAGGTCCTGGGTTCAAACCTTGGCGGTGGGTGGGTGCGTACTGCCGATGATTCCCAAAAGAACTAGGATGAAACAGCTGTCCAGTACTCCCTGTGGCTGGTTTTCATTAGTTCTCTAACTGATATTAATCTGTGGTCAAACTTTTATGATAGATAGATGGGTAAAACAACACTGAGAAGGCTCCTGTGTGTGTGTGTTGCATAATATAAAGGGGGCAAATCAAGTTTAGTTCAATAGAGAGAGTGTGTGGGAGGGAGGGAAGAAAAAACTAATATATAGTGATAATAGCCTACATACAAAAATTTTAATGCTTTATATTTTATAATAAGCAAATTACAAATGAAATAAATTATTAATAGCAAGGCATAAAAAGAAAACTAGTTTTAAAAAAAAAAAGAAAAAACACCAACAAGAACACATGCAACCTTTCATCATCATATGACACATGACTAAATTATTATGCCTACCAACCTTGTTGCACAGATGTGAAAAACTGTGAAAATGTTCCAAACACTGCACGTTTTACAGCATCTAAAATAGAATACAGAAGAAAAGTATCAAAAGCACTCAATTAATTATGAAATGAATAACCTTGTTTTTATAAAAAGGGAATGAAAAAAACTAGATAAAGTAATTGTGGGTTGTGATGTTATGTACGGCAGTGAACGCTTGAGTACTGGTGGGTGAGCAATATTGAAGTTAGGCTTCGGTCGACTGTTAGGTGAGGAGGTGAAATCAATCAATGAGGTTGTGAAGCAGTTACATCGATTGAGTGAGATGGTTAGGATATGTGTTACACATGCACACCAAAACATCGCCTTCCTCGACGATGGGCAGTGTTAGCTGACTGACATAGGATCAGGTTGGAAAAGAGCTGCGAGTGGTGGTCAAACCAAAACACGGCTTCATCAATCAATCAAATCTATAACAGTTACTTTAAGTCAACCAACCATGTAAGGAGGTGTAGACTGTCTGACTGACTGGTTGGGGTCCGCGGAATGGTAAGAATGAGTGACGGCTGGAGATAATCAGTGATATGGCTCAAAGTCCTCGTTCTCAATGAGTAGCACAGAAGCACTCAACTCTATTGTTCTTCCATACTACTTTTCTTTCTCCCTCATTCACTCTTCTCTTTATTATCTCTCTCTCTCTCTCTACTGGTGAATCTGTCCTTATTCTCTACTCTTGTTTTTTGCTGTCGAAAGAGGGAGTGTGGCGTGTTGAACCGGTGCACTTCTGTGCAAAGTTCTATGTTGAAACCAGGCAGTCAGTCAGTTACCAACTCATCTTTAAAGACAATACACAGGGAAATACGTAAGTTAGATGTATATTTCAGAGGGATTTGGTCATAATAATACGGATGAAATTTTAAAAATTCTGCCTAGTTCTATGTAGTATTTCATAAATTACACCGTATAAAGTCAAATATACTTTCAATACATAAGTTACCGATTAAGATTTAAGGCGATAACTATTAGATATAACCGAGTCTTATTTTGCCCACCTTCACATTTACACGAGTAAGATAACATAGATGCTTTAAACTTTGATTCCGACTATAACTACAGAATGTGAACCACGCTACCGTATACGGCCAAGACCAACGGCGAATAACCACAACATGAGTTGTTAAGTGTCACCCGTCAATCACTTGCATATATGCATGCAGTTGACAATGAACCACACCTATTGTGTCATATGCTAATGATACTACCTGGCCGTCTGAACTTCAGTGTATTTGGAGTGGGCTTAGAACCTGTGACCGAATGGTTGAAAGTTAAGTGCCTAGACCAATGGGTTATAGCTCTGCATTTCAAGAATCGGTACCAACAACTTCTTTGGACTACTCATTCTACCTTAACCTCTGTCTGATAAAATAACACGTTGAAGTAAACTGTAGAGAAGCGAGATTAGACACATGTCTTAAGTAACTTAGGCCATAGACTGGAAGCTGAACTATTGCAATCCTCATAAAGTGACGCTACATAGTGAAGATCAAGCGGACAGAAAGAATTAGCAACAAGAAACTCTGGGAACGAACCAACCAAGAATCTATTTATTGCTCAACAAATATGTCGAAGAAAATATAGGTCGATCGAACACACGCCGACGAGACTGTCGGGTGACATCGCGTGCCAGGCCCTTAAGTGCAACCCGAATGAGAAACGACGAGGTGGTCATCCGAGGGTGATATGGAGACCGTCTGAGGAGGAGATGAGAGATTATAGGCATTCGTGGACTATAGAGAACGGGACAAAGTGGAGATGTGCTGTGTTGACGCTATGTTCCACTCGGAACCCAAGTAAACAATAATAATAATATGATAATACATAACGGAGACAACATTACGATAACAACGATAACCCAAGTACTTGAAACCACTTTGTGGTTGATTCCTAAAATCGTCGTATAATGGGACACAATGTACTGATGCAAATCACCCTAGACTATTAGACCAAAAACTTGGGGATTTGATTAGTTACAGGATCGATCACGAGCTAACATCAGTTAGAGAACCATTGGAAAACCAACAGCGAGTACTAGACAGCTGTTTCGCCCTAGTTTGAGACTCTTCATCAGTACGCACTCGTCGCCATGGTTCGAACCCAGGACCTTCTGGTTACGAGGCGAGCTCGTAGACCATTAAGCCACTGGGGTGAAACATCTGTCCAGTACTCCAGTGCTGGTTTTCCAATGGTTCTCTAACTGATGTCAGCTCGCGATCAAATCCCTGCAAACCAACACTAACATATTGATGTCGCTAGTGACTGGCTCTATACAGGAAGTACCCGGGGTTCTGTTGAGAAGTAGTAACCAGCGAGGTCTACTAAGTCATGCAAGAGGATATTTACTCGCCCGTGACATAGGCTGCGCTAAATATATCACAAATTGGCGGAAGTTGGAATTCAAGAACCACTGGGTCGGGTCCCAGCGGCTGAATGGTCTACGAGCTCGTCTGGCAACCAAAAGGTCCTGGGTTCGAACCTACAATGGATGTGTACTGCTGGAATAGATTACTGTTTTTAATTCCTAGTTATACGAAAAAATGACATCAGGTTATTATTAGATGCAGCTAACAGGACAGTTGTAAAGTGTATGCAATCATATTTCCCCGGGATATCGAACATTCTTTTACTTTACTAATCAATGTTAGGAGGTATCAGAGTCGGACTTAGATTTCTAGTTTTGTATACCACGGCGTTGCTACAATCATTCACTATGAAAGTCACAGACTTACCACTACATTATTCAGGTCGTTATTGATCCCCCCCCCCACCTATAAGAGTAGATTATTACGCATATACAGTGGTCACTGAATAGTGAGTGACTCATAGAACTACTTACTTCCACATCTACTTATCTTGCAGCCCTACCACCTAAAATCATATTTTCTTACACGTAATAGACTGTGAAGTTGTGATTGTTATATACCCCACCCCATCCCCCTCTAAATTTGCTTATTTCATAAAACTAATTATACTTTGCAGTTATTGTGCATTCGTGGATATTGTCTTTTTCATCTTTTTGAAGGCTGAACACCAATCGGTTGGTTGCTAACCAGTCGTTTAACCTATCTGGGAACTTAGTATTTGTCAGGGTCAATTAAGCCGCAGTCAGAAGAGTGGTTAACTTTTTCTACTGTGCTGTTTAAGACAGTAAACACTACCATCCTATCAATCAAGTAAAGGTCTGTCTTCTCTCTTGATTTCGCAGGAATAATTGTAAAGAAACTAGCTAGCTGTATTTCAAAAACTATAAACTTCAAGAGTGGTCAAACATCGTAATCTTATTGTGTATCAACTGCGATTTGAGCTAATTCATTGTGAACATGATGAGGAACCAAATGACTGTATTAATTAGATGTTTGGTAGAGGTTACAGTCGATATATTTTTGGTATATGCAAACAGCAGATACCAAGGTGAAAGAAACCTATATAACATTACATCACTAAATGCTAGAAGTCTGTAGGATAGGCATTTAAACGAAACAGTATAATGATAAAGTTCATGATTCAATGATGAGACCTATACTATCAATTGTGAATTCACTCTTCCATCGAGTTGTTAGTCGACAACAACTAATTAAACATACTCTGGGGGATTTGTTAAAAAGGCTGGCAAATTTAATGTTGAATAAATGTATGGTCTCTTTCGTTTTGACCTCCCTGTTCACACAGATTCCGCTTCATGAAACTTTAAATATCATCTGTCAGTACGCTGTTCTCCCGACTTTACAGAAACTTTCCTTGTTGTGTATCAAGATCTGGCCATTGAAAGTGTAAGACATGAAAAGGCTGACTAGTTGTCATTTATTATAGATGCCTGAGTCCTATCTCCCGTGTGTGTTAGGTAGTATAATAGGGTGCGCAATATGGAAGTTAGGCATCCGTGGGGTGCTAGGTAGGTGGGAGGGGAAATCAATAGACGAGGCTATGAAGTTATATCAATTGAGAGGGTTAGGACATGTGTTACGCATGCATGTCAAGCCATTGCCTTCCTCGACGCCGGACAGTGTTAGCTGACATAGGATCAGGTTGGAAAAGAGCTGCTAGTGATGGTCAAACCAAAACATGGCTTCATCAGTCAATGAAATCCACAACAGTTAGTTTAAGCCAGCCAGCCAGCCACGTAGGAAGGTGTAGACTGCCTGACTGACTGGTTGGGGTCCTCGGGACGGTAAACACCAATGGCTAGAGACAATTGGTGATATGGCTCATAATTCTCGTTCTCAATGGCTAGCGCAGATGCATCCACTCCTTGTGACTTACAATTTCCAATGAAACTATATTGTTCTTCGTTATTACTCTTCTTTTTGTCTCACATCTCTGTTTACTGTCTCTATTATGCATTTCTTCTACTTTCTTCTCTTACTTTGTGTGCTACATGGAGTGTGGCGACTCGAACTGCTGCACATCGGTGCAAAGTTGTTCTATATGTTGAAAACAGACAGAGACAGACAGATTTGCTTTCGCATATATCGATGATTGTATTGTCGTATTATCTCTGTTACATATCAGAGGTGTGAAATATCTTTTTTTCTCTCTCTTAAATGTTGTCTGTTCAACTGAAAATAAGTTACAGTTATCATCATAGTTATTTTGGTTGGTGAAATGATGCCAAAAAGAAAGTCATTACCAAATTCAATAGTGCTTACTTGTCAACCGAGAGACTATACTGATTTCATCAACCACTTGACTGAATGTTTTATTACGTAATTGTAGTGTTAAATTATTGTTTAGCAGAGTATTCTTAATTTCATCATTAGGGACTAGAATAGAGCCTTTTTTCTCTGTTGTAGGTTTTGTACTTGTAGTTGTAGGTCTAGTTGTTGTTGTTATAGGGAGATGAGATTTTCGAGTTGGTGGATTGACAGTATTCAACAGCTTTGTAGTAGTATGACAAGTAGGCGGAGAAGATCTCTCAGCATCACCACTATGGTGTTGACGATAAGATAAAGCTAAAAATTTAAGGAGAGAGAAAAGAAACAACCATTTCAAATCATCTAGTTTTAATGAAGATTAATAAAAGCGTATAAATGTGGCGCCAATATAATGAAATTTAGGTGAGAAACTTCGCACATAATGTAAAGCATTAAAGCAAATAAGCGTTTGGACTCAACTGCTCGAAAGAAAATTTTTATTTGACGATATCAGATAGTTGTAGGCAATCAGCCACAGGAAGCCTTGCTCAATCTATGTTTCGTGCTAGTCGGCACTCATCAGTCAGCAAGGCGTATCTGAAACCTTACAGGAACTCATGTCCCTCCTTCTGAGTTTCGAACCCGCGTCACCCAGTGCCGCCTGCAGTCAGAGACGTTATCACTGAGCTAGGTATTTGGGCTGGCGATTGACCTCTTGTAGGATCCTAGTGGGTATTTTGATTGGACACTGGTAACTAGAGTGATGTGTCTAGTCCTTTCTTTCGTGCAGACTGAATTCTATCGGTTAGTTTTGCAATGTGACCACCATTCTAGGTGGCTAGCCATCACGGTGCACATTGATTTGATGTTATTTTGTTTCCATGTACACCCTGAGCACAACTATTTCATCAAACTATTTATTTTATTACGTAGCTCTTCTTTAACGATCGTTTGTGACAACTCATCACTTTTGTTACTACGCTCTTATATCAACATCCAATTCATCTGAACTTACTAATTGTATTTTCGTTTGACAAATTTAGTGTACACACACACATACAAAAGAACCATATATATTTGCGATTGTACAGCTATGCAAAATGAATTCGCCACCGAAAAGAGACTCCTCCCTGAACTATTGGTCTTCTGTCTATCAATGTCCGAATGGGGATTTTTCATGAACTTAAAAACTCTATACAATCCCATGAGTCATGAAACAGGCATCAATGGTTTAAAAATGGATTCGCACCTTCCTTTCATCATATTTTTTTCCCTCGTCCATCACTTTTACTTCGTCTCTTTCATTCTCTGGCCTTTGGGGATATTTTTTTTCTTCATATCACCTACTACATTATAGAGTACAAGATTGCGGTGTGAACTACATAATCTATGCGAAACAGAAATCCCACAGCTTATATTTTTTTCCTTCACGTTCCCCAGTGGAATATAGGGCCTCAAGCTAGTGACTTGAAGATTCTGTAGCAGGATGGGGTCGCTAGCTTCATGCCCAACCTTTCCTCTTCACCAACATTATTTCTGGCTTAGCGAGGTAAAGGAGTGCGTCAGCCGGGGATCGAACCCCGGACCATGTGTATGGTCGGCGAGCGTCCTAACCACTATGCCACCGACGCACAGCTTATATTCTGGACTTTATTGACTGGATTAGAAAAGAGGTTTACTGTTAAAGCAGGCGTAGTTAAATGTCTAACAAACCGAGTAATAGCACTGAGTAGCACAAAAAAGACCTAAATGATGAAATAAAACAGATAGAAGAAGCGCTGGTATCAAATAACTATCCTATAAAATTCATTAGGAAGATCAGAAAAGACCAAAAGCAAAATAAAAATAATGGTGAAACAAATAATGACAGCATAAAAAAGAAGAAATATAAGGCATCTTCAGTAGTTTTATCATATAAGGAGGGGACATCTGAGACCCTACGTAGGATTCTTAATAAAGCAGGAATTAGGGTGGCATTTAAACCTACAAACTCACTCAGGGAGAAGCTCTGTAGGTTAAAGGACCCAGTTGACCCAATTAGACAAAATAATATAATTTACAAAATACCTTGCAATGACTGTGAGTGTGGTCAACTACATAGGTCACACTAGTAGGTTGGGGGTAGTCAGATTGTCGGAACATAAGAATTTAGTGGCTAAGGTAAGAATGATTGATCCCACCCGAGAAGATAAGTAATTTAGGAAAAAGCTCAGCAATTGCACTGCATGCATTAACACACAACCACACAATAGGGTGGGAGAGGGTTAAAATTCTAAAAAGTAATCTATGTAGGTGGAGAGAGAGAAGTTGATTACTGAATCCTGCCTGGTTCATTGAGTCTACACCCAACACAACACATGCAACAGAAATGACTCAATGCAAATACCAGAGATATGGAAGATATTATTACCACCAGTCAGTCAAATCAGAGGAGGATAATAAATAATCTTAAAATTCTATTTCCATTCACATAAATTATAACATTCTAACAAGTTACTCATTTATTTTGACTATAAAAACACTCGTCTTATTTCCCATCTGATTGTAATTGATCAATAACACTCATATTATTAATTCTGAATGTACATTATCCCATATTGATTTTTATTCAAATATCTAATCGATTCCACACATGTATATAAATGAAGAGAAAAAGTTGTGTGAGTAACTTGATATGATTATGAGTGCAATAGTTTGTGCTCGAAACGTGGTCATCAGTTAATATTACTTATGTATAACACTGTGATTTTATCAAAATAAAATCTTATCTATAATGGAGATATACTCTACCACAGTGCCCAAGTTTTATACTTATATCAATCAAGAGGTTTACTCTCACTATCGAGATGGCATATTCTCATGAGTGGGTGGTTCAGAAAAGAACCAAACACACTCTAATGACACACTGTTAGTGTGTCATTTGAACAAAATTTAACCTCATATTCCCTAACAGTAGTACTCAATAAAAAGAAATTAAAAAAAAACAGAGGACAATTATAAACTCACCTGAACAATACGGTTTATGTATTAATAATTGTACCAGCCGATTATTCATACAGACTCCGCCGTTATTTTTAGAAAAACTCAAATATTTATCATCTTTTGATGCGTGCATACTCCTCTTATCTTGTTGATGCTTCATTGAAGTAGAGAATAACATTGAATAACGATCGATCATTGGATCGACCTCATTATTATTATTATTATTATTTTCATCTGATTTACTGATACTATCATGAATTTGACTGTCTTCAGTAGTTGGAAACGGTGAAGGCGTCACTGAAGGCTCCAACTCATTCGATTTTGAATGATTCTGTTGTAAGTTGGTATTCGCCTGATTATTGGATGGTGACGGTGATGATGATGGCGATGGCGATGAGACAGAAGGATCATCTTCAGTGGATTGATGAGGGGGAACATTCGATTCTGGTGAATTATTTCCATCGTTCACTTGAACCTTTTCACTTTCAGCTATAATAATAATAATGAAACATAATTTAGAAGAAATTAGGAAATAGAAGAAATATAAGTTAATTAAGCAATTATGATAACAAACTTTAATTCAAACATAAAAGGTACGTTTTAAAGCGTTCCTTTGTAGGGAATTGATTTGTTTTACATCTAATCACGGATTGTTATCAGTTAGAGAAACACTGGAAAATCAACAGGCAGTATTGAACAACTGTTTCGTCCTAGTTTGGGACTCCTCAGGAATATTCGCCCACAGCTCGAGTTCAAACCTAAGACCTTCCGGTTATAAGGCAAGTTCGTAGAGCATTCTCAGCCATTGAGACCCGAGTCAATGGCCAGCCTATGAATTCTGACTTCTTCCAATTCCTGATTTTACCGCGATCATCAAAAATATATGAATTCTAATCTGTCTTCGTCAACGCACAAGACTGAGTAGTATGTAGCATAATCATCATCACCAAACAACAAGGCTAATTTATAGCCTAGTGTTAACTAGAAATCTGCTTCACGTGACTATTATTATTATTTATTATCTTCCTTTGCATTCCAAGTGGAGCATAGGGTTTCAAAAGTGAGAGCTCTAAAGTTTCTGTAGCAGCAGTTTTATTTTTACTAGCCCCCCCCCCCTTTTACCGGCCTTACTACCAGCTTAGTTGGGTTTAGAAGTGCATTGGTGGAGGATCGAACACCGGACTATTTGCGTGGCTGGTCAGAGTTCTACTGTTGAACCACCATCGCAGACGACTGATTTCTAATTAGTGTATTAACCATAACTTCTCGGTTACCTGATAAAAGTTATCGTCATTCATTTCAGTAGCACTATATGCCGTTTGCGTCGGTGGCACAGCGGTAGAATGCTCGCCAACCACGCCCCATGTGGTCCGGAGTTCGATCCCCGGCCACGGACGCATTCCTTTACCTCGCTAAGCCAGTAATAAGACTGGTACAGACGGAAGGTTGGGCATGAGGCCAGCAAACTCATCCCATAAAAAATTGATAAAAGCCCTTCTGCTACTGAATCTTCAAGTTTCTAGCTTGAAACCCTATGTTCCACTGAGAACGTAAAGGGATAAAAAAGAATTCATAGACTGGATGACATGTGAGCCATAAGCCATTGATCTATACAAGTTTCCCTCTTGATACCATCTACAAGTACGGTGTACATGAATATATTCTTATCTTTACTATTGTTGTTATTATTATTATCATTATTGTTATATGAGTGAAACACAAACTTCGTACATTATGGACAACAAGAGACGCACCACACGAAATCTCACAGTCTGGGCAAGGGGTGGGACAATGCTCGAACGTCTTAATGGACCACCCTCCCGAGTTTCTGACTTGAAGTCTGGCCCACAAAGCAGTGAAGCAACGCAATGATCTATGTGTACCCATGGTTGATAGTGACCAAAACAGGTCCATACGCCACTCGATTTGATCGGATTTTGAAGCCCATGTTCCCCATTAGTTTGAAATCAGGATTTCCTAGCTCTCCCAAGTAGACCAGTGCATCAGTCAGGTTATAAGCGCTAGACGTTCACATTCGCCCTTAACCCCTACTGAGCATTAAGGCTGTGAGTAGGAGATTAAAGGAAAATTTTAAAACTTGACTTGAATTACCCCTGACAGTCTGAGTATAGCATACCGACTTAAAAGTCTTAAACAGTTAGTGGACACCACATCGACACCCTAACCAATTACTCAATTCACTGTGCATAACTGAGTAGCACTAAACACACACACACACACAAACACAAACAATACATGAAGTTTACAAGCATTTTTAAATACTGAAAGCATAGAAATAACTAGTATACACAGAACTATTAAACAGTAATGTGGAGCAATGTTTATTTCAACAAGCAGACGTGACAGTCCATAGGGCTACGCCTAATTTATTAGACGAAAGAGAATTTCTGCCTATAATCAACTGATTGAAAATTAAAAACAATCAATAATAATGTATTGATTCAATTACAATAACTAATTTATATAATTTTGATTGGACACTAGTAACTAGTGTGACGTGTCTAGTCCTTTCTCTTTGGTGCAGACTGAATTCTATCTGTCAGGTTTTGGAATGTGGCCACCATTCTAGGTAGCTTGCCATCACGGTGCACATTGATTTGATAACAATAGATGGTCGGACGAGTGACAACTAGCAAGAAACCTAGGTCAAGGAAGGCTTCCTGTGACCGATTGCCTCCAACCATCTAATATCATTAAATCAATGTGCACGGTGATGGCGAGGCACCTAGTATGGTGGCCAAACTGCTAACCTGACCGATAGAATTCAGTCTGCACCAAAGAGAAAGGACTAGACACATCACACTAGTTACTAGTGTCCAATCAAAACATCTACTACAGTCCTACAGGAGGTCAATCGAGAACCTGAATGGCTAGCTCAGTGATAACGTCTCTGACTGCAGCACTGTACTGGGTGACAACGCGTGTTCGAATCTCAGAAGAAGAGACATGAGTTCCTTCAAGGTCGCAGGTACGCCTTGCTGACTGGTGAGTGCCAACTAGCACGAAACCTAGGTCAAGCAAGGCTTCCTGTGACCGATTGCCTCCAACTATCTAATTTATATAACTCTGAATATTTCTCCTCTTGTTGTATTATAGTGAAATATTGTAAGAGGAGATTTAGTACAATTATATTAGTTCAATGAACGTTCACAAAGAGGTGATTAATAGTATAACAACAGAATTAAGGGAATGTATTCACACATATACATTTTGCTTTTAAGCAAAAAAATTTTCTAAAACATTGTCATTAGAGTTTGAATAAAGCAAGAATAACAGTTTGTACACAGGTTGAAGAAGGTTTTCAATGAAAACGATAAATTTGATCCAATATACAATATATTCACACTACTGACAATATCATCAAAGCATCGAGCTTCAGTTCTCAATAATGAAATCTAAGAATTCTGTTGATTCAATATGCGACTAAGTAATATGTCGAAGACGGTTGAGAGAGGATGGTAGAGTTTGCAAAATTGAGAAATGAAGCTCAATCCTCAGTAGTGTGAATATATATTGTATACCGGATCAAATACATCACAATTTCATTCAAGAACTTTTTTCACACCCTGAATAAACTGTTATTCATGCTTTAATCAAATTCATAAAGAGGAATAAATGTATGAATTTTCATTGGAGATAAAATTTCACAATCAACAACTAATGATAAAATATCATTGGAATTTGTGAGATTATCTTCCCTGACTTACTACTCATTATATTATGTAATATTTAAACAAAATAAGATAATAAAAAGTTATAAATCCATATCATCCTACAGAAGACTGAAGAATTATTGCACTAGTTATTACTAGTAATAGTTAATTTCAACAAGTTGTTGGAGGTCGTCGGCAGGAAGGCATATATACATATCTACGAGGGGACAAATCACAGTTCAGTTCTTTCCAGGTTGCTGATACACTTTGCTGGCAATTGCCAATGAATCAGTAAACCAATAATTCAAGGGCTTCTACTTGCCAATCGCCTCTAAGCACCACCTAATATCCATTCAAAATGTACCACAATAGTGTGATTTGATTTACCTGGCGTGGCGTGGTGATCACACTCAAAACTTCATTGATAGAATTCAGACAGACCCAATAACGGAGGAATGGACACATGATATCGCTTACATCCCAACTACCAAAGTACTAAGCGATTTTAACAAAAGTAAACTATTGCACTTAAAAGCCAACAGAAGACGACCAAACATATGTGATGATATTAGATGGTTGGAGGCAATCGGCCACAGGAAGCCTTGGACCTAGGTTTCGTGCTAGTTGGCACTCACCAGTCAGCAAGGCGTATCTGCAACCTTGAAGGAACTTATGTCCCTTCTGAGATTCAAACCCGCGTCACCCAGTCACCTAGGTCCAAGGCTTCCTGCCGATTGCCTCCAACCATCTAATATCATCACAAACAATGTACACCGTGATGGCGAGCTACCTAGAATGGTGGCCACATTACAACCTGACTGACAGAATTCAGTCTGCACCAAAGAGAGGACTAGACGCATCACACTAGTTACTAGTGTCAAATCAAAGTATACTGTTGTATGATCGAAAATAAAGACTATATACATACATCACATCGTGTGCATCGGTGGCATAGCGGTTAGGACGCTCGCCGATCATGCACATGGTCCGGGGTTCGATCCCCGGCCACAGAAGCACTCCTTTACCTCGCTAAGCTAGAAATAATGCTGGTGAAGAGGAAAGGTTGGGCGTGAGGCTAGCAACCTCATCCTGTAAAATAAACACTGCTACAGAAACGTCAAGCCACTAGCTTGAAGCCCTATGTTCCACTGGGGAACGTGAAGGAAAAAAAAACATACATCACGAATTAGCAGAAGTTGGAATTCATGGACCGTTGGGTCAGGTCCCAGTGGTTGAATGGTCTACGAGCTCGCCTCGTAACCACAAAGCTCCGGGTTCGAACCCCTCTGGTGGGTGCACACTGCTGAAGAGTTCCAGACCAGGACGAAACAGTTGTACACTACTCTCTGTTGGTTTTCCACTGGTTCTCTAAACGTGATCAAAATCACGTAACCGATCAAACCCTTGCAGACTAACACTTGATAAATCAATATGTATCTGTTAAATTAGGAAAACATACCTGTATTGTTGTTATCCCCAGCAACAACACCAACAGACTTGTGATTATTACGTATGCCTTGGATATTCACCATGCCAACATCAACAATATCATCATCATCGTCATCATCATCTAAATCATCAGAGCCTAAACCGAATATTCTGATCATAGTTAATGGACAATAATGTTCTGAACCATAGTGTTCTGTTAATTCAAACTATAAATAAAAAATTTTTAAAGAAAATCAAAAATAGATGTGTAAATAAGAAAACAAAAATCGTTTTTCTCGTTTTCTCCTGAAAAGACTTTCATAAATACTATAAACATGTATTATGCGTAACAGAAATGAATAGAAAGCTATTCACTGCTACATATAATAAATGGAACACATCTTAATCGAATATTACCTAATCATATAATCAATCAAAGGCTTCTAGGTTTATGGCACTTTAATTTCAACAATTTACTCACCACTAATACTTAAATGATATTAATCATATAAACATCAGGTCCCAAAGCAGACACATTATTGTTTAACTATTAGGCTCCAATAGAATAACTTATTGACGACGACAGCTTCTGAATTCCAACCAAGTGACTCAGTGAAAAGGCTGGCTAGCTGTTTTTGATCATAGGTGCCTGCGTTCTATCTCCCGTGTGTGTTAGGCGGTATAATAAATAGGGTAAGTGATAGCTACACGTTAGGCTTCAGTCGAGTGCTAAGTGAGGAGGTGAAATCAATCAATGAGGTCGTGAAGCAGTTACATCGATTGAGTGACATGTGTTACACATACACACCAAGACATCGCCTTCCTCGACGACGGGCAGTGTTAGTTGACTGACATAGGATCAGGTTGGAAAAGAGCTGCGAATGGTGGTCAAACCAAAACATGGCTTCATCAGTCAATCAAATCTTTAGGAGTTACTTTTTAAGCTAGCCTTCCGTATAAGGAGGTATAGACGGTCTGAACTGGTGGTCTCGGAATGGTAAGAATGATAGACGGCTGGAGACAATCAGTGATATGGCTCGAAATCCTCGTTCTCAATGAGTAGCACAGAAGCACTCAATTCTATTGTTCTTCCATACTACTTTTCTTTCTCCCTCATTCACACTTCTGTTTATTATCTCACCCTACTCTCTTCTCTTGCTTTGTGTGGTATAGGGAGGGAGAGTGGCAACTCGAACTGCTGCACATCTGTGCAAAGTTCTACGTTGAAGTCAGTCAGTCAGTTAGTCAACACAGAACGGCATGTGAAAGTGTTCAGAATAAATTATATTAACACTTAAAATAGAGTTTACTTATGTATGGAGCCCTTTTGTTTTTCTACACTCAGAAATGATAGAATACACTATTGACCTTATTAGAAGAAATAGAAATTTTAAGCCGGAATAAAAAAGACTTCACAACATAGTACACATATGTCTTTAATACGCTTCAACAAAGTCATTAGGCTAACAAGAACACGTGCTACATCATTAGTATCACGTGAAATATACTCAAAGTGTATTCTATTGAAAAAAAGAGTAGACACAAAAACAGTGCTGCACAAATTAGAAATACAACAAAACAATATAATTAACAGCAAAATGACGCAAAACTTTTAGACCTTCTGTCTTAGGTTTAAACTTGAATTGTAGTGTTAATCCTTTGAATGTATGCGTGTTTTAACCAATAGATTACACACATTTGAAAGTTATGTCCGTAGGTATTATCATCAGGTGTAAGACAAAAAACACCTGTAAGCCGACTGCTCAATAATATGAGCCTGACACACAGTTACTTAGATGCTAAGTATATAAATAAATGGTGAAGATTTGTAGCTCAGATAGATAATTTTGACTTTGTTGTGTTCTCTGAGAAGGGGGTTGATTTAATTGTGAGGCTTTCGTCGTCCCCCATCTAGACAGCATCACTTCAGCTCTGGTTTTTATTACGAAATGAACTCATTTGATGAATTCTCCATGAATGGTGATATAATGGCTGGATTCAACATAGAACTTGGCACCGAAGTGCAGCAGTTCCAGTTGCCACGTTCCAAAGAGCACACAAAGGTAGACAAGAAAATGAGTGAAGAGAATCAATAGAGTTTAGACAAGCATAAGAGTGAAACAGAATGAGTAATGGTAGAAAGGAATATCAAAGATTACAGAGACTAAATACATCTCCATTGACAACGATTTTGAGCCATGTCACCTATTGCCTCTAGCCATTGATTCTTAGAGTCCCGAGGGCGGGCCCCAACCCGGAAGTCTGCATACGGATCGAAAGCTGCTACCTTGACGTGGTGGTCGGGCTTGCATATCGCAATGATCCAACGAGCTACACTGGCTGGAACTTAAGTTCCTGTAGGTCCTACCATGCCAGAAAGGTTGTTTGGATGGCGATTAGACAAAAAGCAGCTACCCAATCCAATGCCATGACTCAAACAAAATCACAAAATATCATGCCGGATCGGTCGGGGCCCGGATTAACAACGACCGCGCTTCCTGCTGCCGTGTCACAGGGCAGAAGTGATAAATATGCTACTGAGACACACCAAATAAAAAAGAACAAACAAAAACAGGCCGCGTGTGACTGGCCTCTAGCAGTTGTCCCCTGGGCTCTGCGGTCACGCAACCAACTTCCACGGTGTGGGCAGCCGGGAGGTAACAATCGCCCTCACAATCCGAAGTGCACGCGAAACCTCTCTAATCCTCACTTTTTTGTATCCATCTTCATCTCTATTATCTTGCCTTCCTTCTACCAATGCAACTCCTCTACTTGATGGCTCTTCACTTCCTCTTCACTCTGTGTGCACTGATAACGATGGAAGCCAAAAAGCCACCATCGATAGTCTCCTAAAAGGTGATATAATTGCATCTCCTGACAACCATTGTTGTGAATGGTTGTTAATTTACTCTTCTCTATTGGTCATTTTTGTTGACTTCAGATTTGAACTTTCTTGTCATGTGACCTGGTAAATTTGGTCTATAGAGTAATGAGTTTGTTAATTATGGATACACTTGAGTAACAGGCTTCTAGAAATTCCCTGGCATTTTTTGGTTTTCCTTTTATTTAAATAAAGTGTATGAACTACAATAAACATTACACAGGTTAAAATGGGCATCCTCTTCGAATCCGAATCCAAAAAAACATATTAGCTGTAAAAAGGCATGTGATATATATATATATATATATATATTCCTCTTTCATATCAATGCATGTAGATAATTACGGACATCAATTTCATTACGATAATGCAGAAATTTTAAATAGAGGAAACACTAAAAATGCCAGGGAATTTCTAGAAGCCTGTTACTCAAGTGAATCCATAATCAACAAACTCATTACTCTATAGACCAAATTTACCAGGTCACATGACAAGAAAGTTCAAATCTGAAGTCAACAAAAATAACCAATAGAGAAGAGTAAATTAACAATCATTCACAACAATGGTTGTCAGGAGATACAATTATATCACCATTCATGGAGGGAGAATTCAAATGAGTTCATTTCGTAATAAAAACCAGAGCTGAAGTGATGCTGTCCAGATGGGGGACGACGAAAGCTTCGTAACTAAATCAACCAGCTGCCCGTGAAACTATATGGGATAATCTTGGATTGACAGACTGATGTAATCGATGATCATTGGAGGGGATATAGAATTATGAGTGGCAATGACACTCAATCAAACAGCACTAGCTATCCGGAGACACGGATTTCTATTTCACACTCTTTTGACTTTCAATTAATGGAACTTGGGTTTAAAACCCTTTCCGCTTACTTTAGTTTGGGCATATGAGTAACATCAGCTCTCACAGAATAAGTGTGTCCTGATACATGGGAAAATCTATTCTGTGTAGTCCTCAAATACCAGTGACTACTGACATGATTATATATATATATATATATATATATATATATATATATTACAACACTTCCACTTTGGCTCGAATAGATCAATAAAATTATTAACTATAGAATCAGGTCACAAAATTGATTTTGACAATACTGAAATAATTCAGAAAAATTTCAAAAATCACAAAGAATGTCTAATATCATCGGAAGCACTTCATATCAAATGGAAAGCGAATTGTTTGAATAGGAATGATGGACTAAAACAGAATTCGACCTGGTTACAACACCCACCCACCCCACCCCCGGGGAAGAAATGACAAAATCAACACGAATGTGTTAAGCGATTTCATTATGTAAACACATGCTGTATTTATAATTTTATACACTTATCAAATCCAACAATCTACACATGGCTTTGTTATCTGTATGCAATTGGCCAACTTGGCAACGTAAAAATTACCCCATGCTGAAGAATGATGATTAAGTTAATATTTCATAAATTCAGGTTTAATAATACTTTGATAAAGCTATTAGTAGAACTAAATAGCGAAACGTCAAAAGTAAAAAGCAATATCGTTCATTGTTTGTTTTTTTCATTCATTGGGAAATACAAAAACTTTTATAATAATGAATAGCATATACCTAATGCCCACATTTTTCAAATTGTTAAAAGTGAACTTGGTTTGGACATTAACTTTAACATACAATGAAAGCATAATTATTTTCTTTTTTCTTTCCTTCACGTTCCCCAGTGGAACATACGGCTTCAAGCTGGTGGCTTGAAGTTTCTGTAGCAGTGTTTATTTTACAGAATGGGGTTGCTAGCCTCATGCCCAACGTTTCCTCTTTACCAGCATTATTTCTGGCTCAGCGAGGTAAAGGAGTGCGTCAGCCGGGGATCGAACCCCGGACCATATGCATGGTCGGCGAGCGTCCTAACCGCTATGCCACCGACGCAAAGCATAATTATGCGCAGTTGATAATCTACTGTATAGATTTATAAACGATTACGTCAACATATTGTGCGCCAGTAGCTCAGCAGTAGGATGCTCGCCGACCCCATTCATGCGGTCCAGGGTTCGATCCACTGGCTGGCGTACATCTTCACCTCACCTCCCCTAGCCAGTTGTAAGCCTGAAAAACATTGGGAAGGTTGGGCATGACGCCAACAACTCCACCGTATAAAGGAAAAAACCATTTTTACTGAAACGTCAAAGCTGACGCTTGAGGCCCTATGTTCCACACAAAACGTAAAGGAATTTTTAAAAAAAATTTTTTAAACATCAATATATCAACCTACCTTGATATATTTGATCATTTTTCCACTTGTTACACTAAAAGACTGTATACCTTTAACATCTCGAGCAGTGAATGTACCAATCAACTCCCATGACTTTGCTGGATATCTATAAACAACAGTATGGGTGTGTGTGTCAGGAAAGTTTAAGTTCTCTCATTAAATTATTCAGTGATCAAATTATAGTTAATAAAATCTTTTTTTCTATTTTATGAAAAATAAAACGCTTCCTGGAAAAGTAGAATGGAAGAGATTGTACCTAGAAATCTTCAACTTGAAAATGAAAGCTAAACTATCTGGAAGAAATCACACACACACACACGTACACCGCCAAGTTAGGGAAATCTTCAAATTTCTACTAAATGCAAAACTTTATTATTATTATTATTATATTTATTCTTCCCTTGGGTTCCTAGTGGAACATAGGGCTTCAACTGCACGCCTCCACTTGTTTCTGTCTTCTGCTGTACTTTTCACCTGCGTCCATGTTAGCCCATACTGTTTCAACTCCTCTTCACACGATCTCCTCCATGTCACCCTTGGACGTCCCACTCGCCACTTCCCTACCGGGTTCCACTCGAGCGTTGGCCTGACGCGCGATGTCACCCAGCGGCCTCCTCAGCCAGTGAGTGTCCAATCCATCTCCACTTTCTCCTGCATATTTGTTGGGCGATTGGTTCTTGTTTTGTTTGTTCCCATAGTTTCTTGTTGGTGATTCTTTCCGGCCATCTGATCTTCAGTATAGAACGAAGACAGCTGTTGATAAAGTTCTGCAACCTGTTGGAAATGTTCTTTGTGACTCACCAAGTTTCTGATCCGTATAGAAGAACTGACTTGACGTTTGTATTGAAAATCCGAATTTTGTTGTTGACGCTGAGTGACGAAGATTTCCAGATTGGTTTCAAAACTTTATATTCTACACTATTTTTTTTTTAATTTTATTATAGCTTGACTCCGCACAGTATTTTTGATACAAATATTTTCAGCATGTGATATCAGTGGCCCAAATTTAGCAAGCCGACCACTGATATCGGGTGTGCGTCGGCCAGGGATCGAACCCCGGACCATGTGCATGGTCGGTGAGCGTCCTAACCGCTGTGCCAGAAATGGCACTCAACATCCTTGATAGAAGTATCACACTTGACAGATTTATGCTGATGTATACCAATTGAAGACACTTCAGGTATCCTTATCCATGACCCTAAAAGGGATCAGACCCAGAACTATGAGGCGCCTAGACTAGAGGCAAACAAATGCCCATTAGCCTAAGCAGACTGAAATCTAGTGCCCCAACTGCAATCTATCACGGCTTGAGAAATAATACAACCATTGTCTGATGTCAGTAGTAAGCAAGCGTCTTTAGCAGATTTGGTTGAAGTAACTTGACCCCCCCCCCACCTTTGGGTTCGAACTCTCCTAGGATCATGAGTAAGTGCTTTTCGAGAGTCACCAATTTAAGATGCAGTAGATTTTCAATACACCTTGGTTTATGCTAGACTGGTTATCAAATGAATTCAAAAAGATACTGTTTAATTATCTCTAGAAATTATAATTTAATAGTGAGTCAGTAATATACTGTGAACCAGAAAACTTATTCTCTAGCTCTTTAAGTAAGTAAGTCCACATTACTAAACAGCTTAACATCAGAAAAATATACAACATACGCCTTATAGATTGATGTATAAGACATAAACAAATCTTGCAAAGGAACAGTCAACGCTCAGACAGGTTTGTTTACTATATTTATCATCTCATACAAGCACGACAATAGCTCCTTCATTTATCAATTAGGCTTAGAAAGGACAAAGTGGAACTATCATAGTCAAGACTACAGTGACGTTGAACAATCAATCACAATTCAGAAGCAAAAAAATCACATAATCGTTGAAAAATACACTAAAATATATATTGCAAACATGATATTACACTGTAAAGCGGTAGCTTATGTGTGTTGTAAGAATGTCTCCCAGTCACTACACCAATGATCTATGGAGAAATCATACCATACGCGATATATCCATTCATCCTGGTGACTGAAGGTTATAGTAATTTGAGATTTATTGATATTTCTGATACTATTCTTCAACCTACACCTAACTCTAAACATAATCCTAACTCCTAATCCTGACTTTAGCCGTAAACCTTAGTATTAAAAAGCCATCAACCTACCTAACAGTATAAAATTGCAGAAAAAGAACCTAGAAAAGAAGTTCAAAAAAGCAGGCAGAATGTCATTTCATAGCATTCCCTGTACATGATTAGTTCTTGAAGGTCAACTTCTGAAAGACCTTGGTTTTGGCTATGAAACTTTAACTTTGCCTTAAAAAATTTTATGAAGCTGAAGTAATCAAAACAAACAATAAGGTGATATCCGTCTGCATGTCTACTGAAGATTTATCACATATCGATCGAAGCACATCAACCTCCCCCTTGATGACTACAGTAACATGAATGACAACAGGAAGAAAGTTATTGAATATTAAAACCTGTCGTCCAGTGTAGTACTCAAAATACAGTTTAGAAAAGAAAAACAAAACAAAGAAATGAATGGTTTGATAAGGATCAGTATAGTCGACTGTTAAACTTGAACCAGAAGTTCATAACCACATACTACTACTACTGCCTGATATATGTCTGATTTCCCACAAACTGGAAGATATGCAAGCGAAAAGCAACAAGTTGGCAGAAGAAGCATCCAGAGAAGATATGACTTCCTTCAGGTGAAAATAGAGAAAACAGGGGTGATGAACATTCCTGGGCAACACCACCAACAGCAACAACAACAGACAACGATCAGCATAAATGGAAGGAACCTGAAAGAAACAACTTTTAACTATCTGGGAAGCATCATTTCAACTACAGGTGGATGGAACTGACGAGGATATCAAAGCAGCGAGGATTGGAAAAGTAAGACAAGCTTTCACTACTCTCAAGTCTGTGTGGAGGTCAACAGCACTCAGCATCAAAAGAATAAGATCCGGATTTTCAACTCCAATGTGAAGAAAGTCACTGCTAATATACGGATCAGAGACTTGCACTACGCGTCATAAAGAGCATCTCAAACTAACTACAGACCTTTATTAACAGTTGTCTTCGCTCAGTACTACTCAAGATCAGATGGCCAGAAAAGATCAGCAACAGGGATCTCTGGGCAACAAATAGGCAGGAGGAAATGGAGATGGATTGGCCATACTCTGAGGAAACAATCCATCAAGTGACATCACTAGACAAGCCATTGCTTGAGTGGGACCCGAAAGGGAAGCGGAGAGTTGGTCGTCAGTGCAAGGGTGACTTGGAGGAGGTCAAGTGAAGAGGAGATGAAAACGTGTGGGCAGACTTGGACCCAGGTGAAGACTCTAGCAGAGAACCGAACGCAATGGAGACGCACGGCTGAAGCCCTATGTTCCTCTAGGAATTAAAGGAAACAATAATAATAATACTCAACCCTTTAAGTTTAACAATCTTTCAATCCATACCAATTTGTAGTCCGTCATAATAACTAATTGAAATAAAACAGATGAGTATTCAAAAGAAACAGTATAATAAAAAATATATATCGGATTTTGATTTTTATTCAGAAATTAGCTTACCGATCACTAGCATAAACTCTGAAAGACTTCAATCGAGATGAGAACAATTCAAAATTTGCCAATTCTATTGTTCTCAGTTGAACAGGCTGACAAACTTCTAAGATTAACCTGTAAAAATGTACATGGAAATTCCTCTTTATTATGTAAGAAGTTTATGCAAAATATTTCAAAATCAAGTTCAACAATTATATTGAAGGATTTATATGCAGAATGAGGCAGACTGACTGACTGACTGACCTAAGGGACATGTAATCACAACAACAAAAATAACAAAATAGTAACACTCTTCGGGTTACAGTTACGTTAATGAACAAGCAAAACTAGGCGAAAAGTATTCAAGTCGAATGTTTAATGACCATCAGTTACACTTATTTCTAGTGAATTCAGACAAGTATTTCGTGAATTTATTCTCCTCACCTCAAAAAGTACGACGTAAGCTCCATTTCTCAATCAGACTTAAAAAGTTACGGAGTTGAAATAATTCAAAAAAAAAAGAAACTGATAAGGTGACATCTGTTTGAATGTCTAGTGAAGATTTATCATATCTAATAAAGCATCATATCTTCGCCCTTTGACAGATTCAGGAACATAGGCCTACTCACCGACGTCTAGGAGTCGTCAAACTTCTTGACCTGAAAGCGGCATTTGATTTGGCGCCGAGGAAATACACTGCACTGATCAAGGCACTCACTCTACCCGAACTCATGCCGTCATCCAGATGAGAGCCTACAGGGAGTTGTCATCTGAATTGGTGACAACTAGTGGTATCCGACAGGGATGCCCACCATCACTGTCCTAAGTGGCTTCAGTGACCCAGGGATCGACTTGTTACCAGGGAATAATCTAGGTGACTTGGAATATATGGATGATATAGTCCTTCCTCCTAGGTGAACACGCTGATAAATACAGCAGTTTTACACCTTGAGAAGCAGTGATCTTCGAATGTTTGGCATGCGATTTGCTCCTGCTATCCAAATGTAAGATAATGAGGCTATAGAACTGAACTGCATTGACTCCTAGCTGGCTTAAAGATAGGCAGGAGTGAAGTGGTGGCTGAGCGTGTTGACCACTTCACTAATTTGGGAAGTCACATCAGCCAGCCCAGTGGGTTGATCGTTGAAGAAACCTTAGCATAGATACAGAAGCCTAGTTTGGCATTTGCCAACTTATACCACCTCTCGCTTAGTAGACGTGATGTTCGGCTGGTTATCGATCAAAGGATGTGTGGGCATATTGCTCACCAACACTTTGCTCCGTCCTCCTTTATGGCAGTAAGTGAGACATGGCCATTGAAAGTGGATCGCATGTGAAGCCTCGCTAGCTGTATTTGGGATTAAGTGCTTGCATTCTATCTTGCATGTGTGTTAGGTGGTATAATAGGGTAAGTAATAGTGACAAAAGGGTTTGGTCGAGTGCTAGGTAAGTAGGGGGAAATCAATCGAAGGGTTCTGAAGCAGTTAAATCGATTGAGTGTGATGGTTAGGACATGTGTTACGCATCAATGCCTAACCATCGCCTTAATCGACGACGGTTGATGTCAGCTGACGTAAGATGGATCGGGTTGGGAAAGAACTAGCTTGGTCAAACCAAAACATGGTTTCATCAGTCAATCAAATCCATAACAGTTAATTTAAGCCAACCATAAAGGGATGTGTAGACTGCCTGAATGCTTGGCGTCTTCGGAATTGTAAGAACCAATGAAGGCTGGCGACAATCGATGATATGGCTCAAAATTTTCGTTCTCAATGAAGCGCAGATGTCTTCACTCTTTGTCAATTATCATATCGAATAAGACTCTACTGTTCTTCCATCATATTACTAACCGTCTTCCCCCATTCACACTTCTATTTATTATCTCTCTATTGATCAGTCTCGCTTTCCTCTCTTTCCTTGTTTTGTGTGTTTCAAAGAGGGAGTGTGGCGATTTAAACTGCAGCATATCTGTGCACAGTTCCATTTTGAAACCAGTCAGTCAGAATTTATCTCCTATCAATTTGTTAATAGAAGAGAAAGAGGCACTCTTTCTTGGATCCGACAATTTTTATCTCGTCAAAAGGCATTTCTCACTTAACCATCGATGTTCAGTTTGAAAATCTCCATGATCTATTCAGTCGCCTAGTTCCTACCTCTTCCTTCAGACAAACAAAGACAGCTGAAGGCTAAATCAGTTGATATTGTCGACCAATTCAGTAATTCAAGGTCCAAAACAAAAAGGGCATTATGACTTCGCAACAACTCATCGCCCTGAGACAACGAAGTTACAGATCTGAAATAATTATTGTTATTACTATTATTATTATTCTGAAACTTAACGAAGGATCACTCGTAGCTGTAATAAATAGATATGATTATTATTGCTAAAATAGTATCCATTTTCGCGGTAAGAGCAAATCCATGATAGGTTTTATCAGATTATGTAGGGAAGAAGAAAAAAGTAACCTTTAATCTGGCAAAGCTCTGCAGTATGAATAATATTAATAAAAGGAGAAATTTGATTCGTTAAAACCTACAGAATCTGAATCTCTAAATATTTTTCGATTTACTAAGATGCATGTAAGTGATACCTTCTGATTAACTGGCTTCAACATAGAACCTTGCACAGATGTGCAGCAGTTCGAGTTTGAGGCACAAACAACGAAAAGTTAACGATATTTGTTACCCACCCTTTTTAATTTTAAAAGTATCACTTAATCAAACAGTGTACACACTTTCTTATTTTTTCTTTATTTTTGATTACAGCTTGATTCCACACCACATTTTTGTTACAAGTATGGAATTTTCAGCATGTGATATCCGTAGCCTAAATTTTGCAGGCCGACCATAGATATCAGGTGTGCGTCGGCAGAGGATCGAACCCCGGACCATGTGCATGGTTGGCGAGCGTCCTATCCGCTATGCCACATGAATGAATCCGAGATCTAATAAAGCAACCCGAACTGTGTATGTGTTTATGACTCAGGACTTAATACTATGCCTACAATTGAAAAACGAAAAGGTTGATTATTGACTACCAGAATATTAGGAATGTAAAACGCCTGTCTTGGTAAGGTTAAATGAATTTGTATATACCTATTCTGCAAATATAATAGACAGGCGTCAGTGCTTAACAGCAGCGCTACACAGGATGCTGTAAAATAACTTCTGAGAGTGAAGTGCCTTTCAGGGACAATGCTTCAGAGTTAACTGTATTTAAATATCTAGTAGTGAACCCTGTATCTCACAGATATAAAGTAACAACTAAATGCAGTCAAAAATGAAATATACACTGAGCAAGAACAGCAATATACTCACCACTTCTCTTCACTACACGGCACATTCATGTATTCATCATTATTCTCATTAAGTACAGCCTCTGGATTTTTAATAGCTTTACTAGAACCTAACATTTTTGCACCACAAGCTATAGAAGCAACATTTCTTCTCAGGGTTACATCACCTTTGTTCGGTGTGTGAACTGTTGTCCTGGTGGCTATCGGTTCAGGAGTAACAGGAGAATTCCCCTTTGAATTTTTGTCATCGTCAGGCACTGAATCTGAGCTTCCCTTCAACGATTGATATTGTTGTTCTAAGTGTGAATCAGTCTTTACACTATTTGAAGGTATATTGCTACTGTCTGTTGCAACTGTGCCATCTAGTGCTTCTTTGATGCCATGACCTTTTAAGGTTTTGACTGAAGGATTAGTATCGATATGTGCTTGCGATGCTTTGTCTGATGTTTGAGGATCCAATGTATTTTTGATGCTCTCCTTGGCGTCTAGAACATATTCGGATTTAGGCACACTGTCTTCGCCAACTTCTGTAGTTAAGTAAATGTATGTAAAGGAATATAGAGTAGGGTAATTATATATATATATATATATATATATATATATATATATATTCATATGCTGTTTCAGAGTTCACAAACTTATAAAATTTTAAAGAAATAAATAATGAATGGAATACAACAGAAAAGTTGTACAGAAGTTGCTACTAGTTGTGCTCATCCTCTTGCCGTGAGACAGTGATAGCCTTCTGATTTAAATCTGTCCTGTGGCAAGCGGGTTCTGAGGACGAGAGAGATTAACTGCTGTATGATGTCATTAGTATATTACCCTTTTAAATGGTCATAGTTGAAATCAATTTTCTTCCTCATTTAAGTATGAAAGAATTAAGAGATATACATATCCTAAGAGCAAGGCAATCGATCTTGCCTACACCTTTTAACTGTTAAAGGGAACGTTTTATTGAAAGCGAAGATGGCATTCCTATAAGGACGATTTGCGCAAGGATGACACGTAAAATCGTGTAGTGTAAGCGAATTTGTCTAAGTGTCTGTTAAGGAGAACTGTCACTAATAATCCGTCAGGGATGGCCCCTATCCCCATTTCTATTCAATTCCACCATAGATGTACTAGCGGAATTCACCCTAACTGACTTCAGCGACTCAGGGATTGACTTGTAACCAGGGAATAATCTCGTTGACTAAGAATATACAGATGATATAGTCCTCCCTCCTAGTTGGACACTCTGACAACATTCAGCAGAGTCTTCTGAACACCTTGAGGATAAGCGATCTTCGAATGTTTTGCATGAAATCTGCTCCTGCTAGTGGGCATACCTGACGGCTGACCCCCATAGCTAGTGACGACAGCCTAGTTGATTTGCAGTTGTTGTTTTTTTTTCAATGAGCATATGGAAATTTCCACTGCCTGTACTATATTCAAACTGAATAAACAAAGGAAACGTTTTCAATCCTAAACAGAAATAATATCACATCGAATTCATTGGGTACTGAAAATATACTGAAGAGATTTCAAATAACTGGTGGATAATAAAGCAGAAAGCTAAGGAAGCCATATAACTAGAATGCAATACCATTAAACGAACCTTGACTTTTGCGAGGCTGAGCTCCTTCAGAAACCATAGCATGAAACTCATTGAAAGTTGGAATTTCATGGGTATTAATGCTCTCTGCAGCTACCGAATCCAATGATGGTAGTTCCGTCAATATTGATCCTTTAACATCTTCATGAACAGATTTGACTGGTTCTTGCAAATTAGTAGAAGATTTGGATCCGTCTGAAGTAACCTTGTCTGTAGACTTCTGACTGTCTAAAGAAACCAATGGCTCAGGAATGACTGGCTGATTGACATGCATCTCTTCAATATCCGGTGTAACATTAGGTGTCTGAATAATATTATAAGCGATTAAGATAGTTGCAATGAAAACAAGAATGCACAAAATTTTTCAAACAATTAATGTTTTAGAATGCTTCAATATGCATAACTTGTTCAAAAAGGCTTATCACTTTGGGAACTCAATGACTACTAAGTCAAGAGGTGTGGTTAATTGGTTTAAATATTTAGATTTCAACAAATGCGTCTCAGGACAAGGGTTGACCCTACTTAAATAGGTTCGGGAAAGTGCTAGGCATCGTAGATCATGAAACTGATTCGCTTCATTTTCTTAAACTAAGAAGTAATCCAAAACTATCCATCATTGATGTCTCTGCCCTCTGTTGAAATATGCCTTCAATCTATGTGGACAATGTGATATTACAAACTCAGAGTTTTTGCCACAGACATTTTGTATCCTTTTTTCAAATAACTACACTTCACACTAGCATGAGGACACCCACAAAGGGAACGGAGAAATAAAAGTAATGAGGGGCTACTGGACCAGCACATCTAGTTGAAGACGAAATGACGGCTTATACCTCTCCATGCCACAAGCGAAATCAGAATTTATAGACTGATGTCTTGATCAGACAACCATTATCTTCCCTCTAGTTCCTGCATATGACCAAACTTGTATATGTGAGGTGTGACAAACAAAATTCCCATACAATGACAGATCTCAAAATAACGCCTATGCTCACCTCCCTTGTTGCATTAACTATTAAAGCCATGCATCTATTGCGTACGGAATCGGATTCAATTTTTAAAATGACTCCTCTATGAGAAATGGGGGAACTCTGTTACATTACATAAAAGAGGAACATCCCGTGTAAATCAAGCAGTCTGTATATTTAAATGCAAAAATTGTTAATAAATTAAAGAATTCAGACATTTCATTCAGATTGGTTAAGTTGATTCATAATTATTATATAATTACTGTTCTTGGTAGCGTCTATTATTCTCTAACCCTACCAGCTTAATAAATACTAACTTGACTATATTGTGGGACAATTTCACCACCCGGTGATTATCGTTCCAACCCAGTTATCATGAAATCAGTGCATATGGAGAGCAACATAGGTGTGACACAGCATGGAAAAGGAATTAAAGACATTTTCGTCAGATTTTTCGAAGTGTTCGTGTGTTTCACAGATGATATATCACACATAATAAATCTTCAGTACCACTGACTCGGTTTGGTCTATCGGTTATGTAACAATATATGGTTAGAAATCACGAGATTCTACTGAAGTTTGTACATAACTCTAACCACCTAACCCTAATATCTATTTAGTATCATACTGCTGATTTTAATGAGTCAAAATGAGTAAAAAACAATACTAAAGTGAACTCAATAAAGGCAAGTAGTACACCTATAGCACTTAAGACCACATTAAACAATCGACATTCATTACCGCTTTGATTAATGTGTAGGCAAAGCACCTAAAAACTGATAACGGACGTTAAAATATAAGCAAAAAGCTAGGCGTTAAAATATTCTTCAAGAACCGAAGTTATATAGCATCTTATTAGACTTACTTCCGACTCACTAGATCTGGGTACATCTTCGATGGAGCTGAAAGCAAAGGTAAGCATAAAGATAAGTATCAAGAAACCTACCCATTAACAATGACTTCGTGATGTGACTCTGACCTGTCAGTGAATTAAAGTTATATAAATGACGACTTACGGGACACTGCGTGCTATGTCATCATCCTCTGGCTGATTACGACTCTTAAGAGCCACGTTAACAACAATAAGTTGGGAATGGATAAGTAAAAAACTAGAAGGATACCTTGATAAAGTAGAAATTCATGAACAAACCACAAAATGACGCAAAAACCTCCCATCTATCATCCGTAATGCGGGAAAATTGAATTGTTCAAGGTCACAAAGGAGATTAGTTAAAAAGCTTACTAAAACTTAAATTTGACTACATCATATCTTCACATTTCCAGGCTATGGTACTACAAAAATGTTAAATTTTCAGTTTTGGAAAGAGATACCTTATATAGAAGTCCGAGTTTTTATAGCTTGTTGCCAGAGTTTCAGCTTCAGATTCAGATTATAAGGATAGAATGCTCTTGTTGCCTATGTTAATCCTCGCGATATATATCTCTGCAGGGATCCAGTTCCTCTTTGGAAGCATTCACCAATGCAGCTGTTACTCCTGAATCAGGTATGCAGTTCCAGTCGTTGACCACTCTGTGAGAGAATCTAAACTCCAAACGTATTTTATTCGACCTCGGTTTGAGCACCTTCTTGTGGTGACCTCGTAAATGTATCCTAGAGGGAGAGAAAAGGTTTGAAAGGTCAATCCCTACATCACCCTTCAATATACGGTAAGCCAAAATTATGTTGATTCTCCTTCTTCGGTATGATAATGGGAAGAGATTTAAATGCTCCATCCTCATGTCATAAGGAAGGTGTGAGATATCACTAACTAATTTCGTTCCTACCATCTGTTCTCTTTCCAGGATACGTGCTTCCTTTCTGAAGCATGGACTTGCCGCTCGTATGCGGTATTCTCGATGAGGTCTGACATACGTTGCATAGAGTACTTGGAACATACACTCATCTAATCGCTTGAAAGCACTTCGAATTGCCCATAGCATTCGAAAAGCCTTAGCTGCGGCTCGATTACAGTTTACCGTTGTTTTTTTGTCATAACTTACAATAATTCCTAGGTCTGGAAATCACCGAAAAGATATCTTCGCTGAACTTCTTATTCTTCTCAATTCCTAGGTCCTTTTGTCACGTAACATCTGGCAGTTCTGTGTCCCCCATGGAGTACGGTGTGTAAGAATTGTGACCTAGGTGATGTAGGATTAATTTTGCCTACAAATTTAGTCCTTGGATTTAGAGTCTTGGCTTAACTATAGTTAAAACAGAGGGACTTGACTTAAACTTTATCTGTTTCTAAAACATAAAATAAATCATACAATTACACCAAGAAAAATATATAAACCCATTGTCACTCAAGAGAAGACAAAAACATACCAAACAGTATTGAGGGAACGGACAGAATGAACAGTTAATTAATTGCATGTACACACAAATAAAGTGATAGAAAACAAAGAACACTCAAGGTCACATCGCGTGTTGTAAGTTTACATCAAATTAACCAATAATCATGACAAAAAGGTAAAATCATATTGATTGGCTGTCTGTCATACAGTCTATCTATCTGTCGCGATTAACAGGTGAATTATCGCGCTTTTCTTGAAATTAGTTTCCAGACTTCAAAGGTTAGCTCATTTTTCTAATTTATCTTCCTGGTTGTCCATTTTATCTTTAATGTATAGTATAGTTTGCTGTTGATAAGAGCCTTCAGTGACCTGTTGGAAACGCTTTCGTGACATACTGGTCAAGTTTCTACCCCATTAGAAGAACTGACTGACTTAACATTTGTGTTGAAAATGCACTTGTAGGTATTCGAGTTCGTGTGACATGAGACGCATCATCTGGGAAATACAAATCTTCTAGGGTCTCTTTATCGTGGTCCAGCGTATTCCTGTCTCTTCCTTCCCGATGCACGGTCTGATGCATGATCCAATCCACCACAATTAGGAATATCATCATGAGTGATAATAGACGGGTAACCTAATGCTGCTCCGGCATTCACTTCGAACACCTCGCTAAGTTTTCCTTTGTGGATCACTTTACACGTGACATTGTCATTTAGCCAGCTTGTGAATGAGGTTGACAAAGACTTGAGGTACGCCATAATGTTGAGTTAGTTTCCAAATTACATCATTGTCAACATTGTCGAAGGCCTTTCGGAAGTCGATAAATTTGCGGTAGTAGTTTGGCTGCCACTTTGTGCTATGTTCCATGATGATAGTAATGTACAGAGCTGTAATTTTATCAGCAAATGATCTGTCTTTTCCAAATCTATCTTGTTCCAGTGGTTGGTGGAGTTCTGATTGTTACCCATTGACTCACATACACGATTTAACGG